>VMDO01000002.1:467734-487969 GCA_007922755.1 Pedetes capensis
TTTTTTTTTTTTTTTTTTTTTTTTTTTTTTTTTTTTTTTTTTTTTTTTTTTTTTTTTTTTTTTTTTTTTTTTTTTTTTTTTTTTTTTTTTTTTTTTTTTTTTTTTTTTTTTTTTTTTTTTTTTTTTTTTTTTTTTTTTTTTTGGTGGTCCTGGGGATTGAACCCAGGGCTTTGCGCTTGCATGCTTTGCAAGTGCTGGACCAGTGAGCTGCCGCCTCCAGCCCATTTTTTCACTTTTTGAGACAGGGATTCACTAAATTACGCAGACTGCCTCTGGTCTTGAACTTGCAATCCTCCTGCCTCTGCTTCCTGAGCCGCTGGGATTACAGGCATGCGCCACTGCACCCAGCTGCAATTATTTTTATTTTTTGTTTTTTCCCCTTTTATTGGTAAATGTTGGTGGGGTACAGAGTCATATAGTGTTTCCTTTTTCCATTATGCAACTATTACATCACTTTTGTTTACACTTTCATCAATCTATGAAGTGTATGGAACCTTTTGACTAATATGTAGTAAAACTCATGCAATTTTGAATCAGGGTCTCAGTTGCACAGGCCGTGTCTGGTCTCAAACTTGTGATCCTCCTGCCTCCACCTACTGAGTTGCTGGGATTACAGGCATGTGTCACCATACCTGGGTAAAATTCTTTGAATTTCTTTGTGCTCTTAATGTGGATAGCTCGACTGGGAAAGAAATCAAATTTTATCATCTTCCTTGAAGTTTGGTCCATTCTGTCCTCATTAGGAAATAACCGTGACTCTTGGTTTCTTGCAGTTGCAAAGCCTCATTCCTTTCGTTCAGCTGCCCCCTAGTGACTCTATCTGTGAAGAGTATGGCCTGAGCTGTTCAGATGCTCTACATAATCTGTTTTAGTAAGTAGACTATTGCCAGAAAAACTACAACCAAGCAGCTTTTCCTGAGGGTGTTTTGTTTTTAAATGCTGATTTTAAGACTTGTAGTTCTTGTTTTTCATAAAACTATGGGTAGTAGTACTGCTGAGAAAGAGGATGTATGTGCTACAAGACTCAGTTACTTAATTCAAACACTATTTTGGTGGTTACTGATGCATTTCAGGGATTTTCCTGTTAAATTAGTCATTGTTTAGGCTATGTACGTATAATAACTATTGAATTATTTAACATAGGACTAGGGATGTAGCTCAGTGGTAGAGTGCTTGCCTAGTGTATGCAAGGCTCTTGGTTCTATCACTAGCACTGGGGGGGAAAATTTGATGTATAAGGTTTGACTTTTTTGGGATCCGGTGAAGGTGTCCAGCATCATTTTTTTGTTGTTGTTGTTAGGTGCCGTTGAGTTGGGTCTGATTCATAGTGACCCTATGTACAACAGAATGAAACACTTCCCTACTATGTCAGTGCTTCTCCACTATCCATAGGGGTTTTTTTGTTTTTTGTTTTTGCGGTACTGGGGGTTGAACCCAGGGCCTCATGCTTGCATGCTCTGCATGTGCTGGACCACTGAGCTGCACCCCCAGCCCATTTTTTTACTTTTTGAGACAGGGTCTCGATAAGTTACGCAGACTGCCTCTGGTCTTGAACTTGTGATCCTCCTGCCTCTGCCTCCCAAGTTGCTGGGATTACAGGCCTGCGCCACCACGCCTGACTCCATAGGGTTTTTGATGGCTAAATGTTTCGGGATTTTTTTTCAGGAGTGGATTGCCAATCCTACTCCCATTTTGGTGGTGCTGGGGCTCTAACCCAGAGCCTTAGAGATTGCAGAACAGCACTTCACCAACTGAGCCAAACCTCAGCTCCATTCATTATTTTTAGGTATGAAAAACAGACACTTGCATAAGCAGGATTGGCCCTGTAAAGATCCTGAGTGCTTATACTTCCTCCACTTACTTTTGGCTTATGCCACAAATTGCCAAGATGGAAATTCATTTCTTTCTTTCGCTCTCTCTCTTTTTTTTTTTTTTTTTCCCTGTGCTGAGGATTGAACCCAGTACCTTGCACTTGTGAGGCAAATGCTCTATCACTAAGATAAATCCCTAACCCTGAAAGGGATTGTTGCTATGGAAATACAGACATCCCTGGGGTAGATCTCGTGGTGAGCAAGCAGTTCACAGACACCTCAGCAGATACAAGTTTGCAGACTGAACTTATTTTAAAAGGGAAAGGAATGTGTACAAAGATCCTGAATCTAAGAGTTTAGACTCCACTGAGAGCTGATGGGGACAATAAGGGTTTTGAGGCATTTGGAGCAAGACCCACTCCTGATGTGGAGGCCAGGGGTTTACTAAGGAGGTGAAAGGACAGCTAAGGGAAATTGGTTATGACCACAGTGCATTGCCTGTTGCGGATTTTTGGCGGTGGAGCTTTAGGGCATTTCAGAGTGTCTGGCTCCTTTTCTTGCTTCATCAGAATGGAGCACAGAGGAATGTGAACAGAAACAGGACTGTTCCTAAGCACACCACCAGGTGTTTTATTAATTGATTTTAAGAATGAGTCCTGTGCTGTGCATTCTAATCTTTTTCACCCCCGGAACCTACCCTTCCTGTATTACCTTTGGCAGCATCTCGGGGTTCATCTCTTGCTGTGCACACGGCGTTGGGAGGAGCTCAACAGACAGACAGTTTTTCTTCATCAATCGGCGACCTTGTGATCCAGCAAAGGTATTTATAAATTGTTTTTTATTAGTTCTTAAGCTTTTGGGTTTTAATTTTCTTTATTATTTCATGACATTTTCTGATACAGGCAATTTACTTGGGACTTGGGAACTTGGCACTGGCTCGGAAACATGACTTTAAAATTAGGCACATGAGCAAACTCACTCCAGCCAGATGTGGTGATGTACATCTATAATCCCAGCACTCAGGAGACTAAGGCAAGAGGATTGACATGAGTTTGAGGCCAGCCTGGTCTGCATGTATGTTGTGGTTTGAGCCCATGGTTGCAGCCACTATGTTTCTTCTCACTTTGAGTCATGCCACATTAGCAAAAGGAGATCCCAGGGGCTTTACTCCATTCCTGTCATTAAGATGGACTTTACTTTGAGGAGGCAATTCTTCCCCAGTTGTCTCTTGAATGCCTGCCAGCCTGGGGACCTCATTTTCTGGCGCTGTATCTAACAGTGCTTCTCTGCTGTTCACAGGATCTTTAATGGCTAATTATTTCAGGAGTGGGTTGCCAAGTCCTCCTTCCTAGTCTGTCTTAATCTGGAAGCTCAGCTGAAACCTGTCCATCATGGGTGGTCCTGCTGGTATCTGAGATATCAGTGGCATAGCTTTCAGCATCACAGCAACACGCAGGCCCCACAGCATGGCAACCTGACAGACATGTATCATAATTAGTATGATTTTATGGTTTGTCTCTAACACCATTTTGTAATCTCACTATAATGTCATAGCAATGTTTCTAAGTATATTTGAATGTGCTTTCTGAATATTTACACATATAATTTGTTACTTTTTTTTTTTTTTTTTTTGCGGTACTGGGGTTGGACCCAGGGCCTCACACTTGCATGGTCTGCAAGTGCCGGACCACTGAGCTGCACCTCCAGCCCATTTTTTTACTTTTTGAGACAGGGTCTCGCTAAGTTATGCAGACTGCCTCTGGTCTCGAACTTGCAATCCTCCTGCCTCTGCCTCCCAAGCTGCTGGGATAACAGGCGTGTGCCACTGTGCCCGGTTTTATTTTGTTAATGTTTCTTGAAGCCTCTCTGTAGATTGGAAAAAGAGTCTCATTTAGGAGTCTGTGATTTAATATACCACTTTAACCTGGCACAGTGGTGCATGCCTATCACCCCAGTACTCGGGAGATTGAAGCAGGAAGATTGAGAGTTCCAGGCGGGCCTCTGCTACACACTGAGATCTTGTCTGAAAAAAACAATAAAAACAAAACAAAAACTCTGAATCCTTTGAAGAACATGTGGAGATTTTATGAGTGATGGATATATTTATTATTTTGATTATGGAATAGTTTCATAAATGTGTGTATGTGCGTTTGTGTACATAGACGTGTCAAGACGTACCATATTGTATACTTTAAATACGTACCGTTTATCGCATATCAGTCATACCTTGATAAAGCTGTGTTAGTTCAATAAAACTTAATAAAAATGCATCCTTTGGGAGCTGGGGATGTGGCTCAGTGGTTGAGTGCTTGCCTAGCATGCACAAGGCACTGAATTCGATCCCCAGCACCGTTTCTTTTTTTTTTTAAAAAAGGATCCCTTTGCTGGTAGGTTAGAATAGCATATTGTTCAAATAGTGGAGGAAGGAAATGTTCATTCTTTTCTCATCTTTGTTCTTTATATAGGTCTCCAGACTTGTGAATGAGGTCTATCACATGTATAATCGACATCAGTATCCATTTGTTGTTCTTAATATTTCTGTTGATTCAGGTAAGTTCCACCGAGATTTCCATAAATAAAATTGGTGACTTATTCCTGAGAGGATAAAAGGAAACTATAAAGCTCTGATATGACTGGAAAGAGTACAGTTTATGATAATACAGTTATGATTTTTAAACAGACATCCTGCTGTCTGGGCTGGGGTTTGGTTCAGTTGGTAGAATGCTGCTCTGTGCTCTCTGAGACACTGGGTTCGATCTCCAGCACTGCAAAAATGGGAGAAGGACCTGGCAGCCCACTCCCAAAACAATTAGACATTGAAAACCCTATGAATAGCAGAGAAGCACTGACACAGAGCCAGGCATGGCACAGTGTCAGGGAGGGTTTCGTTCCACTCTACAGTCTCTGAGTTGGACCAGACTCCCTGGCACCAAGAACAAACATCTTCCTCTCTACATGAAACAATGTTAATTGTATTATAAGGAAGATGTGACTTTTTTAATGTCAACAAAGTGGGAGGGCTGACTATAATGTTCTCCCTGATTTTGAAAGGAGTTAATTTTACAGATACTTTTCTTCTGATTGTTAAAATTCTGGTTTACTGTCATGGCACAGTATTGGGGAGTGTTTTGTTCTGTTGTGTATATCAGTTCACTATGAGTCAGACCTAACAACATCTTCACCAAAAGTACTACTAAAAACAAATTAGCTTTTTCAAATAAGGAAAAGATGAACAAATTTTTTAAACAGACAAAATGTGTAAGGATTTGAATGGATAAACTGTAAAAGAAAAAGAATAAACATATGAAAATGTAGCTGAATGTGGTGGTGTGCTCCTGTAATCCCAGCACTGAGGCAGAAGGATTGTGAGTTCAAGGCCACCCTGGGCTATGTAGTAAGACCCTGACTCAAAACACAAACAAAAAGCCAAAATGAAACAAAACAAAACAAAAAAAGAAAAAGAGAGAAAATGTCAAATGCAAACTAAAATATTTTATCCCCAACAACATAGTAAACTATTGGTAAATGTGTAAACTGGTACAGCATATCCAAAATGCAATACAGGAAAAACCTTAAAATGATCGTATTCATTGACCCAGTGCCTCTCTGCCATTCATAGGTTTTTTTTTTTTTTTTTCTTTCAGTACTGGGGGTTGAACCCAGGGTCCCACACTTGCATGCTTTGCAAGTGCTGGACCACTGACCTGCACCCCCAGCCCATTTTTTGCTTTTTGAGACAGGGTCTTACTAAATTACGCACACTGCCTCTGTTCTCGAACTTGCAATCCTCCTGCCTCTGCCTCCCAAGTTGCTGAGATTACAGGTCCTTCTAAGCCTACAGCACCTGGTATTTCCAGGCAGTCGCCCATCCAAGGACTAACCAGGCCAACTCTGCTCAGCTTCTGAAATCAGGTCGGATTGGGTGCCAGAGTGCTATGGCTGCAGACCTTAGTAAGGATAAGTAAATGAAATGGTAGATGTATACATTCCTGTTGTTAAAGGAGAGTTTACACATAATGAGTGTACATTCTTTTTTTGCTTTAGAATGTGTTGATATCAACGTGACTCCAGATAAAAGGCAAATTTTACTACAAGAGGAGAAGCTTCTGTTGGCTGTTCTGAAGACCTCTTTGATAGGAATGTTTGACAGTGATGTGAACAAACTTAATGTCAGTCAGCAGTCACTGTTGGATATTGAAGGTAACCAACCCATGGCCTCGTGCATGCTAGAACAGTGCTCCACCACTGCACCTCAGCCCCTTTATGATTTTTTGTTTTGAGACAGGGTCTCACTAACTCGTACAGGTTGCCTGTGGCTTCAAAGTTGCAATCCTCCTGCCTCAGCCTCCCAAATTGATGGGATTATAGTCATGTTCTGCAGTGCCCAGCATCAGGTCATTTTTCTTTACTTTTTTTTCCCCATATTCCTCTCACTGGATGATCTCAATTGACCAGTCTTCAAGTTTTCTAATTCTTCTGCCTGATGAAATCTGCTATGACCTTCTACTCAGTTTTTCATTTTAGTTATTATGCTTTTCAACTCTAGAACTTCTTTAATAATTTCTTTCCATTGATATTTGGCAGGACACTGTCGTTATGCTTTCTTTTAGTTCTTTAGACATAATTTCCCTTAGCTCTTAGAACACATTTAAAATAGGTGATTTAATATTTTTGGTTAAGTCTCCAAGTGAATTTGTTCAGGGGTCATTTCCATTGACTACCTCTTTTCTTGAGTATGGGCCACTCTTGTTTCTTCACACGTCTCAATTTTTTGTGTGTATGGAAAACTGGACATTTTAAATGATATGATATGATAACAGAAATCACATTTTCCCCCTCCTGGGATTTCTGGTTACTACTTGTTTATTGACTTTTCTGAAAAACAGCCTCTGTAAAGCCTCTGTTTTTGTCATGTATGGCCACTGATGTCTCTGTTCTGTTAGCTTATTGGTTAGCTAATTATTGGACTGTTGTTGTTGTTAGGTGCTATCGAGTTGGGTCTGACTGATAACAACCCTATGTACAGCACTATGAAACACTCTGACATGGTGTCATACCTGGTACTATGTCAGTGCTTCTCTGCTACTCATAGGGTTTTCAGTGGCTGATTGTTTCGAGATTGTTTTGGGAGTGGGCTGTCAGGTCCTTCTCACATTTTTGGAGTGCTGGGGATTGAACCCAGGGCCTCAGAGAGTGCAGAGTAATACTCTACCCTATGAGCCTGGGGCTGGAGTTCATCTCAGTGGGTAGAGTGTTGCTCTGCACTCTCTGAGGCCCTGCTTTTGATGCCTAGAAGTGCAAATTGGGAGAAGGATGTGGCAGCCCACTCCCAAAGCAATCCCCAAACAATCAGCCATCGAAAACCCTATGAATAGCAGAGCAGCACTGACAGTAGGCATGGCAGTGTCGGGGAGGGCTACATTCTATTATAAATAGGGTCTCTACAAGTTGGACCCAACTCGACATCACTTAACAACAGCAGCAACAATGATCAGACAGAGACTTCCTCAATACCTGAACCAGCCAAATCTCTCCATCTTTGCTGAGGGTGCCCTGTATGCTCATTGGGGTGCACTTTTAACACTCAGCCAGGAAGTTGATAACTCTGCCTCAGCCTTCCCTTCCTCCTCACTGAACATTGAGGTCAGAGGTGAAGGTCTTCTCAGATCTTTCACTCTCACGGCTACCTGGTATCTTAGTGCATTCAGATACCACAGTTTCATAGTTGGTATTTGAATTGCTTCCAGTTTAGGGCTACAATGAAGCAAGCTTTCTTGAGCATCCTCATACCTGTCTCCTTATGAGCGCAAGTAGGCGTTTCGAATGGGAATAGTGGTGCCCAGTCATGGGTATGCACACATTCAGCTTTTGATTTGTATCTCCTTTACAATTAACTTTAAACATATGTTTTCTTAGCTGTTTAGATCTTTAGTGAAATGCCTGTTCATATCCAAATATCCTCGTCTCCCTTCAGTACACTCCCTGATACGCTTCTCTGTTCCTGTCCGCTTAGGTAACTTGATAAAGCTGCATGCAGCAGAAATGGAAAAGCCTCTTCCAGAAAAGCAGCATGATTCCCCTCTGCTGAGGACTCAAGGAGAAGAAAAAAGGATAGCCTCCATTTCCAGGCTGAGAGAGGCCTTTTCTCTTCGGCACACTGCAGAGACCAAATCTCGGGGCCCGGAGACTCCTGAGCTGAGACGGAAGTCTCCAAGACAGAAAAGGGGTGCATTGTCTCCTAGGGCCTCAGACTGTGTGGCTGGCGCAGCCCCCCAAGGCCCTCAGGAAGCAGTGGTGAGTCCCGAGAAGGGTCCTGGGGACTGTGTGGACAGAGTGGAAATGGGAAAGGACTCAGGATTCAGTGGCACCTCAGCTGGCTCCAAGGAAGAGCTCAGCACATCAAAAGCAGAGAGTCAGAGCAGCAGCCACTGTGCAGCAAGCTCCCTGGAAGACAGATCTTCCCAGGAAGATGTGGTCTCTGAGGACAGCCTGCCCGAAACAGGACGTCATCTTTCAGACCTGGAGCGCCGTGTAAAACAGGAGGACAGCGGATACAAATGTAGAGTCCTGCCTCCACTAACTGATCTCTCCTCAAACCCCAAACGCTTCAAACAAGAAGAAACGACTTCGAATGCTGGCAGTCCTGGAAAGTCGGTCAATACTCAGAATGTGGCAGCAGCGCAGGTGGACATCGCTGTGAAAATCAGTAAGAAAATTGTGCCCCTGGACTTTTCTATGAGCTCCCTAGCTAAACGAATAAAGCAGCTACATCACCAAAAACAGCAAAGCGAAGGTGAACAGAGTTATAGGAAATTTAGGGCAAAGATTTGCCCTGGAGACAATCAAGCAGCAGAAGAAGAACTGAGAAAAGAGATAAGGTATGGTTTGTTCCTAATGGTGTTTTGATCAGCGTTGTGATTGGTCTTTTAGGGTGAGCCAAAGGCCGATCCTCAGAGACTCAGCGTTGGCTCCTCTGGGTGTCTTTGGCTTATCTTGAGACAGGGTCTCACCAGGTCACACAGGCTGACTCTGGCCTCGACCTTGCAATCCTCATGCCCCGACCTCCTGAGTTGCTGGGATGACAAGTGAGTGCCACTGTGTAGTCTGTGAAGGTGAATCTTGATTGTCAGCCCGATTGGGTTAGGGAGCTCATCAGAGATTGTGACACACACCTCTGTGTGTGTCTGTGAGAGCATTTCCAGAGAAGATTAATGAAGGGGCAGCCCCAAGTGTGGGCAGCACCACTCCAAAGGGCAGGGGGTGGGATGGGATTAAAAGGGGGAAATGAGAGAGCCTAAAAGCATAGGCATCCCCTCTCTCTGCTTCCTGGCCACCGTGATGTGAGCTGCTCTATACCACATTCTCCTTACCCTGTCAGACTACAGCCTGTGCAGTCACGAGCCAAAACAAACCCTTTGGCCCTCAGATCACTCTGCTCAGTGTTTTGCAGCGACTAAAGTCTAACACGGTGACTTTTACAGACTTGGTATTAAAATTAAAAATGTACATACATAATTCTCCTTCTAAGGATTTAACTCAAATACTCACACAAGTGGACAGGTTTTGTTGCAGCTTGGTGTACATTGCTGAAACAACTGAATGTCCTTCAGTAGAAAATTTCTTGGACAAATTATGGTACATCTATACAGAGAATCCAATGTGGCCGTTAAAAAGAATGAAATACCAGCACTCAGGAGGCTTAGGTAGCAGGATCATGAGTTTGAGGCTGGGCTGGCCTGTGTAGTGAGAATCTGTGTCAAAAAAAAAAAAAAAAGTAGATCTAAAGCCAAGTGTGGTAGTAATCATAGCTATTTGGGAGGCTGAAGCAAAAGGATTATGAGTTCAGGACCATCCTGGGTAACAGTGAGACCATGTCTCAAAGAATAAAAATTTGGAGAAAAAAAGTAGATCTATGGTGTGGATCTAAAAAAAATCTACAATGTTAAGTGATGGGAAGTAGAATGGTGTAAAGAATTGAGATTCCATTTCCTTTTTTTTAATTAACTTGTGTTGGCAAATGTCTAGAGGGACTCATATACCAAATTATTAATAGTAGTAACTGATGTCATCTTTAGAGAGTTAGAAAAATGAATAATTGATGTTATCTTTAGAAAGTATGATGGTTGCCTGGTGAGGCAGTGCATACTTGTGATCCTAGCACTTGGGAGGCTGAGGCAAGAGGATTGCAAGTTTAAGGCCAGAGGCAGCCTGTGTAACTTAGCAAGACTCTGTGTCAAAATAAAAAAGGAGCTGGGGGTGCAGCTGAGTGGAAGAGCACTTGCCCAGCCCTGGGTTCAACCCCACAGGACTGAGGAGAAAAATGTAATTATTAAGGACCTTTTCTACTTTGTTTTTGTATTGCTTGGTTTTTCTTATTCGGGAGTTGTTTTATAAACCAGAAAGATAGGCTTCTAAAATGCCTGACAATTACCATTTTGTTCGTGCAGTAAAGCGATGTTTGCAGAAATGGAGATCCTCGGTCAGTTTAACCTGGGATTCATAATAACCAAACTGAAGGGGGACATCTTCCTGGTGGACCAGCATGCTGCGGATGAGAAGTACAACTTCGAGATGCTGCAACAGCACACCATGCTCCAGGCGCAGAGGCTCATCGCGTAAGCTCACGCAACATTCAGAATTTTCACCACTGCCTCCCAAATTCCTCCTCCCATTTAAGATGGACCAGATTGCCGGGCGCGGTGGCGCATGCCTGTAATCCCAGCGGCTAGGGAGGCAGAGGCAGGAGGATCACAAGTTCGAGACCTGAGGCAGTCTGCGTAACTTAGTGAGACCCTGTCTCAAAAAGTAAAAAAAAAATGGGCTGAGGGCGCAGCTCAATGGTCCAGCACTTGCAAAGCATGCAGTCGCAAGGCCCTGGGTTCAACCACCAGTACCCCAAAAAAAAAAGATGGACTAGCTTGCTGGGCATGGTGGCACTGCCTGTAATCCTAGCAACTGGGGAAGCGGAGGCAGGAGGATCGTGAGTTCCAGGCCAGCCTGGGCCACACAAGACCCTGTCTCAACCTCAGGTGCTTTCGTTTCCAGGTTGGGGAGGAGCCCAGTGTGGTGGCCACACCTGTGATCCCAGCACTTGGGAGGTGGAGGCAGGAGGATTGCAAGTTCCAGGCCGGCATTTTGGTATATTGTTATCTTTTAAGGAGAGGATCTCCCCCCACAAAAAAAAATCCCACCAGGTCACTGGGATGGGGTAGCTGGAGAAAGCAAACCACTTTTGTAAAGTCTTGAACTTCTAAAAGGAACTATTGGTATATAAGAGGGTAGATGTGGCGGCACAAGCATATAATCGCAGCACTAGGGGGTTGGAGGCAGGAGGATCATGAGTTAGAGGCCAACCTGGGCCACATGGCAACAAGACCGTGTCACAAAAAACAAAAAGAAGGGATGAAGGAGAGGGAGGAAGGGAGAGACAAAGGGAGAAAGAGGAAGGAGGGGAGAAAAGAAGAAAGGAAGGTAGAGAACAGAAAACTGAGTGAACTCTTCGGGAGGTTTGTGACACTTGGCTGAACAGTGTTATTCGTGTCGTATCTTTAAGTGAATATAAGGTATTGTAGTTGTATTAGTCAGTTTTTTGTCGCTGTGACAAAATACTTGAGTATAGCAACTTTAAGGAGGAAGATTTTGTCTCATGGTTTTAGAAGTTTCAGTTCACGACCAGCTAGCTCCACTGCTGCTGGCCTGGACGTCACAGCAGAAAGGGTGTCACAGAGCAAGGCTGCTCACTTGGCGCTGGGAATCAGAGAGAGAGAGAGAAAGATTAGGGACAAATACACCCTTCAAAGTCACTTCCTCCAACTAGCCCTACCTCCCCCTAGCCCATTCAGCTACCTCAGCAGTAGGTCCCTCCACTAATGGGTTAGCGCCTTTGCCATCCGATCGCTCCTCAAAAGTGTCACCAGCCAGAAGCCAGGCCTCCAACACACAAGCCTTTTGGAAGGACGCATCCCATCCAAATCCTCACAACAGCATTATGCTTTCTGCACTATAAAGAAAGGTTTGCCTTCAGTTTGTCATGTTTTTCAGACCTCAGACCTTGAACTTAACTGCCGTCAATGAAGCTGTCTTGATAGAAAATCTGGAAATATTCAGAAAGAACGGCTTTGACTTTGTCATCGATGAAGATGGTAAGTTATTACTGAGAACTGTAAAATTGTGTGCTTTCTAGATCCGGGAACAGTCTTCAAGGTTACACAGATCAACCTCTTTATTTGCTAGGAGGTAAGAGAAGTTCCATCCAAGGAGCACGTTGCATCTGCCTCGTCCTTCACATGTTTGTTGCGAGTAGCACTGGGTTGAAGTGCATTTCTCAGATAACAGATTTTTCCCAAAATTCTTTTCTTTTAGCTCCAGTCACTGAAAGGGCTAAACTGATTTCCTTACCAACCAGCAAAAACTGGACCTTCGGACCCCAGGATATAGATGAGCTGATCTTTATGCTCAGTGACAGCCCTGGGGTCATGTGCCGGCCCTCCCGAGTCAGGCAGATGTTTGCCTCCAGAGCCTGTCGGAAGTCTGTAAGTAAGGAAACTTCAGCCACCCAGGCTGGTGGGGCTGGTGAGGCTGGTGATACCTGTGGGCTGAAGAGATTCTCAGTTCAGCTCCTGATTCAGGCAACATGGTAAAGTGTGGTTGTGACAGTTGTGGGCCATTTTACATAGGGAGCCACATGGCCTGTAGTGTAACGTACCAGCACGTTGTCTTTGACCTCTAACCTGTGCTTAGTGCTCTTCCTCTGCTTCCGCTGGGCAGCGTTCTATCTCAGACTTTGCATGAACCCAGCACAGCTCTGTATGCACAGGTTGATCAGTGGGCATTGTGGGAATAACAGGCCGAGCAGAATTCGCCGCTTCCAAGCCAGGACACCATGCAACTCATAGAACTCAGCATGCAATCATTTAGCCACCCATGTGTCCTGGGCACCCTGTGTAATCACTACCTGGAGTCGCTGCACCACTTAGATAGGTAGTGGAAAGTGGTAGCAATGGCTGGGGATTTGCCTGATGTCCAAGTAAAGGAGGTGATTGTGTCACTTGGCCACATTATTTATGTATTTATGTATTTATTTATTTATTTTGTGGTACTGGAGGTTGAACCCAGGGCCTCACTTATGCTTTGCAAGTGCTCTACCCTGAGCTGCACCCCTAGTCCATTTTTTCTTTTTCATTTTGAGACAGGATCTCACTGGGTTACTTACGTAGGCTGCCTCTGGCCTCGAACCTGCAATCCTCCTGCCTCAGCCTCCACCTCTTGAGTCTCTGGGATTACTGGTGTGAGCCACCACGCCTGTCCCACCACATTCTTTTATTCAATTTATTTACTTCTTGAGCCCCCACAGGTGGCCTGCCCTGCCCCAGGTGTGGGGACACAGAGGTCACAAGGCAGGTGAAGTCCTTGCCGATGTGGAGCCGATGGTCTGGAGAGGAGAAATAGATTCAAACAAGAAACAGCACATCAGCAGACATAAAGTGTGCCACGTGCAGAGATGGAAATGGCGGGTCTGGGCAGGGAGTGATGTGATGACAGAAGCCTGTGGCGGGCAGGGAGAGGGTGGTCAGGGGGTGTCTGCTTGCGCTGCTGCTGGAAGGGTGAGACGGAGCTCCCTGGGGCAAGAGCTTCCCAGGTGGAAATGCAGAGGCCCAGGGCCCGGAGAGGAAGGTGTGAGAGTGCAGCGGTGTCGAGGCTCACAGTGGGATCCTGGGAGCAGGCACTGCATGAGATGGGAGCTGCTGAGAGGGGAAGAGCCGAGAGGGTGGCAGACATGGAACACAGGGAAGGAGCTGCCGTCAGGGAGCCACTAGGGTTGAGAGCCTACTGTAGCTGTGTTGCATGAGAGGCCCTGTCCTGGAAATGGGGTGTCTGAAAATAGCACAGGTGGGAGTGTGGAGCCTGGGAGAGGACACGGCTGGGGGTCAGATGTAGGTGTGGCTCACAGGTGCGAGGTCTGGGGAAGTCACTCCAGGCGAGGGTGTGGGTAGAAGAGAGGGCTGGGAGCATAGCTGAGTGGCAGGGCTCTTGTCTAGCCTAGACGGGACCCTGGGTCCCATCCCCAGCGCCAAAGGGAAAAAAACCAGCAAGTGTCCAGGACCTGAAGGCCTGACACTGACCTTCCCATCCCTGAGGATGAGTGGGTGTCAGGGCAGGGTGGCCTGTGTTGGTGGCTGGGCACTTTGCCATTCTGTGGTCTCGGAGACGTGCAGGCTAGTGTGGAGCCCCAGCTGCCGATGCAGCCACGTCTCACAGCAGCTCTCCTTTTGCTGCAGGCTTCTTGTCACATGCTGCCCATGTGGCCTGTGCTCCCAGCCCCAACTCCCCTTCCAGTCCTCTCCCTGCCACCCGCTTTTTTTGCGGTACTGGGGAGTTGAACCCAGGGCCTCAACACATGCTTTTTGCAAGCACTTTGCCCCTGAGCTGCTTCTCACTTTTTTTTTTTTTTTTTGTACTGGGGGTTGAACCCAGGGCCTCACGCTTGCATGCTGTGCAAGTGCTGGACCACTGAGCTGCACCCCCAGCCCATGTTTTTACTTTTTGAGACAGGGTCTTGCTAAGTTATGCAGACTGCCTCTGGTCTCGAACTTGTGATCCTCCTGCCTCCGCCTCCTGAGCCACTGGGATTACAGGCGTGCACCACCGTGCCCAGCTTCACTTTGTATTTTGAGACAGGGTCTCACTGAGTTACATGGGCTGCCTCTGGCTGGGAACTTGTGAGCCTCCTGCCTCTGCCTCCCAAGTTGCCAGGATTAAAAGCGTATGCCACTGTGCTTGGCCCTTCCAGCCCTTTCTCCTCCCCTCCAGTTACTAGGCTACCTGCTAACTGCAAAGTTGCTCCATCTCTTGCCACCTCAAGCCTCGGTCACAGCCCCCTCCCATGGCACATCTTGCTTCCCTGGGGCCCAGCACGGTGGGCACTCGGTGTGCCAGAGGAGGGAGGAGGATGGATGACGGACAGGTTTGGGCTTGTCCCCATCCCCATCCCTGTCCCCGTCTCTCCGCATCCGAGGGCTCTGCACCTCGGTGTGTGTCGTGCACGCGCTCCTCAGGTGTGCAATGCTCAACTGGCCCTCTGTAGGGGAGAGGCCAGCAGAGCAGGCTTCTTCAGTGAGTAGCCAGGGCCATTGGAGCAGAGCCGGTAGGGGAAGGAAAGCCACCCCCGTGCAAAGGCCCAGGGAATGCGTGTGTCAGGCCCAGGGGCAGCCCCTCCCCTCATCTCAAGGCAGGGCTGGCTGTATGGACTTGCACATGAGGACCAGTGTGCCACCGTGGCTGGGAGGTGCCCCACAGCACAGCCCTGTGAAGACACATGGGGCAGGATGTGGGCTTTTACTCTGGTAAGGAGGAGGACCAGGAGGAGCGGTGAGCGACCGGACAGGTCTTTAAAACTCACTCCCAGCTGCCCAGGGGGCTGTTGCTGAGGTGTGTGGCAGGGGCACCTGGAGCTGCCAAGAATGGGGGATTCTCTCAAGGAGAGATGGTGCCACCAGGCCCAGAGCCTACAGAACGCTGAGCTCTGAGCTGGCAGGAGGCGGTGCGTCTGGGGGAGGTTTGGGGAGATCTTTAAGAGAACAGGGCTTCTGAGGACAGTGCTGACAAAGCCCAGCAAAACTCCCGCCTCTGTCTCGCACTCAGGTGATGATCGGCACCGCCCTCAGCACCCAGGAGATGAAGAAGCTCATCGCCCACATGGGTGAGATGGAGCACCCCTGGAACTGTCCCCATGGAAGGCCAACCATGAGGCACATTGCCAATCTGGACGTCATTTCTCAGGACTGACACTTCTCCCTTCCTAAAATGAGAGATTTTATGGCCAATTTCTTTTTTTTCCTGTTGCGAAAGACAGTGTCTGTGTTAACTTTTTTTTTTGTTTCAAAATTAACCTGCTACTTAAAAGAAAGGTACCAGACCTATTTAAAAATGAACTGAAGCCTGGTGGGGTGACATAGACCTGTCATCTCCACTACTCAGGAGGCTGAGACAACAGGATCACTTGAGCCCAGAAGTTTGAGACCAGCCTGGGCAACACAGCGAGACCTCATCTCCAAACAAACAAACAACAACATAAACCAAACGATTTTGAGATCTTTCTACCATGTGGAGCATGGCTTGCAGCATTTTCTGTTCTGCATTTGCATGTGTTTGTTTACAGGCAAGAACATGTTTTACAAAAACAAGAGGAGCACTTTGGAATTTACTTAGGACTCTTCTCAGGCTGGAGGTATTTTCGTCTGCAACTTGCAGCCTCTCATTAGGTTGTCAGGTGCCATCAAGTTGGGTGGGACTCACAGTGAGTTGATGTCCAACAGAATGAGACACTCCCCGACATGGTGCCATGCCTAGCACTGTTGTGAGTGCTTCTCTGCTATTCATAGGGTTTTCGATGGCGATTTGTTTCAGAACTGGGCTACCTGGTCCTTCTCCCTACCCTGTAGCACCTGGTATTTCCAGGTGGTCTCCCACCCAAGGACTAACCAGGCCAACCCTGCTTACCTTCCAAAATCAGGTGGGATCAGATGTTATGGCTGCAGACTTCCAGCCCTCAGTGAGAATTAAGTATGTACTGGCTTCATTTTATAAATGTAAAAGTATGGCCTTTTTGGGTCTCAATCCTGGTGCATGTCCAATTTTTAAAAAGAGATAATCCAGCAAACCCAAAGGGGATTCCCTGCCTGGTTGGAAGGAAGTGATGGGCTGGGGTCACTGCTCTCTCTGTTCCCAGGTGCAGCCAGGGTGGAAAGTACTGTTTTAGGCAGGGAGTAGGAAAAACGTTTGATTTTTCTGTAATTCAGTGCTATGGTTTGGTTTCCTGGGGGTGTGAACTTCAGGTTCACAGGATCATGTCACATTTGAATCATGCCAAAAATGGAAGTAAAATGCCCTCTGTGGAGGTCAAAAGGTGGTTGGATTGTAGTAATAGATGGGAGCCACCCCGCTGGCATCCCCTCCCCAGACTGTGGCCCTTTGGAGGAGATAGCTTCCGAAGTTTGGAATCCCTCAGGTGTCACGAGACAGCAGAGGAACAGTTCCTGCTGTCTGTCAAATCAAGCTCTGCGCTTGGCATTCAATACCCACGAGAACTCTGCCAGCCGGGAATTGCAGGAGGCCTGATAATGGCCCCCCAAAAACAGCTGTGTGCTGACCGTCAGAACCCGTGCATACGTCACCTTGCGTGGCTCAAGGGTCTCAGTAAGGATCTTACCGTAGGGAGATTTTCCTCTGTTGTGTGGGGGGCCCGGTCTGTCTCCTGAGCTCCTCAAGGTGGAGGCCCCTCCCCTGCTGGCCAGGACTTGCAGCATTGGTGGTGTTGAGGATGGAGAAAGGCAGCCTCTAGAAACGGGAAAAGAGAAGGACGCAGATTCTCTCCTGGAGCCTCCAGAAGGGCCCTGCCCTATCAGACTGACTGACAGAACCATAGGATAATAAATCTGTGTTGCTTCAAGCCACTGAGTTTGTGATGATTTGTTTAAGGCAGCAATGGAAAATGAATGCTTGAATTATTCTTGCTTTATGCTGAGAAGCCGTGTACGCAGAAGTTAGCGCTGGGAAAACCCAGGCTGGGTGCCTCCAGCGATCCGCTCACTTATTCTGGCCTTGATGACCACCAAGGGCCTAATGGGATGCTTAGCCGCTTCTGGGTGCTGGAGTGGCCCCTTTAAGAGAGGGGGGAGGGAGAGAGGAAGGCTGCTTCTGTTGCCTGGAGACCAACTTGGTTCCTGGACGCTTCAAGAGCCACCTCAAACTCGGCCTGGTGGAGCAGGTGGGTGTCAGAGCAGGTGAGTGCCCTGGGCTGGTCCTGCTTGCTGCCATCTAAGACCAGGGCATCCGAAATCGAGACTGGCTCCTTCCACAGCCTCCCAGGACCTGAGTGTGTGCGTGACAGGCAAGGGAGCCTGAGGCTGGGTGGGCCAGTGCTCAGAGACACACAGGCTCTGCAGCTGACTTGGCTGCAAGAATGCGGCTGCCACCTGAGCCTGGAAAAACGGAAGTTTGTTTTATTTGTAGCTTGAAGTTTGCGGGTAGACAGGCAGAAAACCTATCAGTAAAGGCCTGCTTGGGTTTAGAGGGCCAGAGTACCCAGGCATGGCTCTGACAAGGCGAGGCGGCAAGAGGTGGGCTGGGGAGAGCAGTGGGTGGATTGGAGCAGGACAAGCCTGAAGGTGGGGTTGAGCTGGCAAGTCAGTGTCCAGTGGATGCATTCAGCCTGGGGCTGGTGAAGAGCACCCCAACACTACACCCCCGGGCACATGTGCAGGGGCCAGACTTGGCCTTCCAGGGATGATCTGTGTCTGGCGTAAGGGACAATTTCGGGGGGTCGTGAAAATTATGGCTTTGGAATTCTGCCCCTCACCTTAAACCCTTGGACAAATTTTTAACACATCCTTTCTGTTCTGGCCTGCAAGAGGCACTTGGTGAGGCTGTGGGGAGCAGATGGTAAATAATATGAAATTCCAAACCTTAAAAGTGAAAATTACTGCATGTATTGACTGCCCTGCACCCTGTACAGTATCCCATCATCTCAGTCCTTATCATGACACAAGATGCGGTTGTTCCCATTTGATATCTGAGGCAGAAGGAAATCAAGCAATTTGCTGATGGACACAGCTGGTAATAGGTGGCACAGGAGTCTGAATTCAGCTCTCTCTCTCTCTCTTTTTTTTTTTTTTTTTTTTGGTGGTACTAGGGGTTGAACCCAGGGCCTGGCATATACTTTGCAAATTCTTTACCACTGGGCTGCATCCCCAGCCCATTTGTAATTTTTTTTTATCTTGAGACAGGGTCTTGCTAAGTTACACAGGCTGCCTCTGGCCTTGCATCCGCAAGCCTCCTGCCTCCATCTCCCGAGCCCCTGGAATTATAGCCGGGAGCCACCCTGCTTGGCTCTGAATTCAGCTCCTAAGCACTTTCTGTTGCTGTGTACTAGGAGAGGGACTTTTAAAGCATGAGTTGACAGCATGCAAGATTCTAGAGGCAATATGGTCATTTTCTCCTGAAGGATTATCCTAACTACACCACAATTTGAAACAAAATCATGTTAGATAATGGTTATAATGTTGGGAATTTTAGGAACAATCTATTCAACATTGAGATTGTATTATTTCTCTAATGATACTTGTAATTATTTTTTCAGGCTTCAGGATAAACATAATGTGTTGCAGGTTAAACTTTTTGCAAGTGAGCCCCCTGTATAGAGACATAATTTTCTGTTTTTCAGATAATACCCACCAGTGTTTTAAAACAAAGAGCAGTCTACCAAAGGAATCATTGAAGAGAGAGACATAAAAAACTCTAGGTCCTCCAAAGGCAATGGCAAAAGAGAAGAAAAAAACAGACAAAAGAGATAAGTCAGCCCATTCTCCTTCCTCCTTTTCTGATAATCCGGAGTCTTCCAAGCAAGACAGCAACACCCCTAGGCAAGAATTGTCCTTGAGTGGCACCATGCCACCATTGGAAGTGCCGCCTGACCAGCTGCCACCGAAAAGAGACTCCAAACTCGTTCATCAGAGCGAAGATACCATCGAATACGAAGAGCCCATTCTGACCAAACTCATAGTGGAAAGGTGACTTTCTTCTGTTTGTGTTTTCTGAGACAGGGTCTCGCTGCGTGGCCTGGGGGCTCATTTTCCAGCACTGTGTGTGACAGTGCTTCTCTGCTATTTTGATTATTTGAAGAGCATGTTTTGGTGGCATGAAACACATTCCCAGTGTTGTACAACCATCTCTGTGCTCTGTCTCCAGAGCTCATTCATTTTCCCAATCAGAAGCTCTGTACCTGTTAAACACTAACACCACCCGCCGCACCTGTCCGTAACCCCCTGACAGCCTTATTCATATCCCTCATCAGCTTGAACTTACTTTCTTTGTAGCTACGAAGGGGAAAAAGTCTGCGGACTGTACGAGGGAGAAGGTTTTGCCGTCTTTGATGGCGGCAGTACCTACCACGTAAGTCTCACGTACTGGGACCCATGGGATGGGGGAGGAAGGGCTGGGCTTATTGTTTTAGATTTCCACCTCCTCAGTGAAATGCACTGATTCTTCAAAAGCAGCTAGAAGTACTTCAGGCTGGTTTTTTCTTTTTCTTTTTCTCCCTTTATTGGTAAATGTTGGTGGGGTGCAGAGTAATACAACATTGGCTTTTTCCACTATGCAACCAATGCATCACTTTTGGTTACACTTTTATCGACTTACAAGGTTTCTGGAAACTTTTGACTAATACGTAGTAAAACTCAAATTCAGACTGGTTTTATTCTCAACCCTGACTGCATATCTAAGGTAAAAGTATGGCTCTGTAAAACTGAAGTAATCAGTTTAAATTTTTTTCTCTTGCTAAATTTTATCTACTGTCCAAACAAAAGATAACTAAAGTGAAAACAGTGATCCCCTGTTATCATTGCGTACCCCCTCAGATACTAAAGCC
>VMDO01000002.1:488069-560849 GCA_007922755.1 Pedetes capensis
TTTTTTTTTTTTTTTTATGTTTTATCTTGAGACAGGGTCTCGCTAAGTTGCACAGGTTGCCTCTGGCCTTGACCTTTCAATCCTCCCACCTCAGTCTCCCAAGTGCTGGGGTCACAGGCGTGCTCACCACACCAGGCTCCTTCCCCACCTTGAGACACAATCTTGCGAGATTGAGACAGGGTCTCCAGAGGCCCAGGCTAGCCTGGAACTCGAGATCCTCCTGCCTCAGCCTCCCCAGTGCTGAGATTATGGGTGGGCATCACCACACTCGGGCTGGGATTTAGCTCAGTTGGTAGAGCGCTGCGCTGCAGTCTCTGAGGTCCTGAATTCAATTCCCAGCACCGCAAAAATGGGAGAAGGACCTAGCTATCCACTCCCAAGGCAATCCCGAAATAGCCATTGAAAACCCTATGAGGGTTGCTATGAGTCGGATACCGACTCGACGGCCCCTAACAACAACCACAACAATCACCACACTCAGCTCCTTTTCAGATCTAGACAGACCACCACGTGGTTCCAGTTCAAAGCAGGGCTCCCATGCTGATGTGGAGGGGCCAGCACGTTCCTGCAGGTGAAAGGCTGGACATGGCACCACTCTGAGACGGAGCCATGGAGGGCAGTGGGTGCTTACGATCCACAGCTTCATTCTAAGGGTTTCCTGTTGTTGTTTTGAAGGGTATGTTTTCAGAAGGACTCATGCACGGACAAGGGACTTACATTTGGGCCGACGGATTGAAATACGAGGTAAAGCGCATGATGAGTTACAGTTCTAAGCTGCAGTTGTAAAATGTACAGCTCAGGTTCCCGCAATTAGACATACCATTTTCATGAAATTAAGTTAGCACAGATCCCCAAATGCACAAAGCCAAAGGACAGAGCCACTATTCAACTCAGCATGCTCAACTTGTTGCAGCATAACTCGGTGACTGCACCCAGTGGCTGGGAATTGTAACTGGTTTCATTTGTGGCTCTAGAGGTGTCCTCCATGTACACAGCACACAGACATGTCGTTGTGTGGTGTTTTATGTGTTCTGTGCGTATACAGCACAAATACGTGTATTTAATCCCTCTTATTCCCCGGCATGTCTATCAGCTTGTCATGCAGTGGGGGCTTGCGTGTTGCTGTGATGCTGGAATCTATGCCACAGGTATCTCAGATACCAGCAGGGCCACCCACAGTGGACAGGTTTCAGCTGAGCTTCCAGACTAAGACAGACTAGGGAGAAGAACCCGAGAGCCCACTCCAGTCATTGAAAACCCCATGAATAGCAGAGAAACACTTAGATATAGTGCCAGAAAATGAGCCTCCCCCAGGCTGGAAGGCATTCAAGAAATGACTGGAGAAGATCTGCCTCCTCAAAGTAGAGTTGACTTTAACAATGAGAATGGAGTAAAGCCCCTCATTTGGACACGACTCAAAATGAGAAGAAACACAGTGGCTGCAACAGCAGGCTCAAACATAAAAAGATCCTGTGTCTGGTACAGTACTGGGGAGCATTTTGTTCTGCTATACATAGAGTTGGCATGAGTCGGATCTGACTCAACACCCAAAAACAAAAATAACATTATTATTTTGGTGCGGGTTTGTTTGTTGTTTGTTGTTTTTGAGACAAGGTCTCACTGTGTAGCTTAAGTTGGCCTGGAACTCATGTCAATCCGTCTGCCTCAGCCCCCCCAAGTGCTGAGATTATAGACGTGCACCACCACATCCAGCTTTTTACTTTTTACCAACATAGGTAGTTGATCATACCATCTCTTCTCTACCTTTATTTTTTAGTGATTGAACCATCTACACTCATTCAGCTCTGTTTTTCTTGGTGCATATATTCTATCCTGTGGGTTTCACATAACCCATCTGGATTGCCAGACTAAGGGGAGTGTGTATTTTAAAACTGATTGCTAGGACAGATAGATTTGTTCTCCAAGAGACTGTGCTCATTACAACTCCCACCACAGAGCGTGTGAGCATCTGAAATGCTGTTCTAAAAAAACCTCAATTGCAGCTGGGTGCAGAGGCTTATACCTGTCATTCCAGCGACTCGGGAGGCAGAGGCGGGAGGACTGACCGCAGGTTCAAGGTCAGAGGCAGCCTGCATAACTTAGACCCTCTTTCAGTTTAAAAAAATTAAAGAGGGGCTGGGGGGTGCAGCTCAGCAGCAGAGCACTTGCAAAGTATGCGCAAATCTCTGAATTCAGCTCCCAAGTACTGACCAAAAAAAAAAAAAATTCCCAATTGCACAGCTAGGACGCCATGTTTTTATAAATAGTGTTGGAGACATTTAATGCTTGTAGGCACGCATGTATTCAAGTGACATGTCGGTGGTCGAGAGAGGTCTTAAATGGCCCTGGGGTGGGAAGTGGCTCCCCTGCCTTCTCCTGCCACCCTGATGGCCATCTTCCCTCAGGGGGAGTTTGTGAAGAACATCCCCATGAACCACGGTATGTACACCTGGCCGGACGGCAGCATGTACGAAGGAGAGGTGACACATGGCATGCGGAACGGGTTTGGTCTGTTCAAGTGCAGCACTCAGCCCGTGTCCTACATCGGCCAATGGTGCCACGGCAAGAGACATGGGAAGGTAGGTGGGGGAGCCCCATGACACTGCCCTGTCCACGAGCGGGACGTGCCAAGCAGGCAGCGTTGAGGGAATGCTCACGCAATGTAAAATCAAACATGTACTTTATTGACTTGTTTTGGGGGTCTTATTATGTACCCCAGGCTGGACTCAAACTCAAGATCCTCCCAGCTCAGACTCCAGAGTGCTGGGGTTATAGGCATGCGTCCCCGTGCCTGGCTGGTCTTCTGTTAATAAGGAGTTGTTATGGTTTGAATGCAAAATGCGCTCAACAGGCTCATGTGCTGAAGTCTTGGTACCCAGCTGATGGTAGAATTTTGGGGGTGATGGACCTTTAATAGGCAGGGCCTAGCTGGAGGAAGTAGGTCACTAGAGCGGACCCTTTGGGATAGCTTGTCCCTGGCCTCATCCTGAGCCCCTCTCTCTCTCCTCTCCCTCTCTCTCTCTCTCTCCATTTCCTTCTCTCTCTCCCTCTCTGCTTCCTGTCTGCTATGAAGTGAGTAGCCTCTACCACATGTTCCTGCTGCCATGATGTTCTGCCACCCCAAGGGCCCAGAATCAATGAACTAAAACCTGCAAGACTGTGAGCCAAATTTAATCCTTCCTCCATGACGTTTCTGTCAGGTATTTTCTTACCACAGTGAAATGTCTGACTAGTACAAGGAGTAATTGGGATGTGACCTTGTCTCATTTTCCCTTGGGGTGGATGATACTTTACATTTTCTTGACTGCTAAAGAGAAACTTAATGGATTACCCATGTAATTTATACTTGTGAAATTTGTGTATTTTATCTTTACAGTTAAAGCAGCATTTGTGTTATGAGGCTGGACTTTTAAAAACTGATGTTGTTTCAGGGATCCATTTATTACAATCAAGAGGGCACCTCTTGGTATGAAGGAGATTGGGTGTTCAACATCAAAAAGGGCTGGGGAATAAGATGGTAAGTGTGGCTGTGTGGTGTTTGGGCTACAGGTGAAAAAGTGTTTATGGCTTCAACTGATTTTCACTCAGGCTAAAGATAAGGCATAGAGATGACAGAGAACAAATTTCCTGTCTAAATGGGATGAAATATTTAAATTACTCCTAGCATAATCTCCACCATATGAAATATCTGATCATATCGTTTCACTTTATTATAAGTAGAAACAGCATTTCTGACTAGGTGTGGTGGTACACAACTGTAATCCCAGACTGAGGCAGGAGGATCAACAAAAGTTTGAGGCCAGCCTGGGTTACTTAGTGAAGCCCTGTCTCAAAACACCGAAAGTAAATAAACAAATGAAAATAAGCTGCACTTCTTGCCTATATTAGTCACAGCTCTCCATTATTAGTTGTATTTTTACTGAAGTATGGTGACATGTTTGCTTGACTTTAGATTGAGCTGATAGACACAGGATTTTTGTTGTTGTTGTTTGTGTTTTTGAGGCAGAATCTCACTACATAGCCCCTGTCTGGCCTGGAACTCTCAATCCTGCCTCCACCTCCCAAGCACTAGGATCACAGGCATGGCCTGACAGAGTCAAATATTTTAAGGATTAAAATATTTGTGGGTAAAATATTAACTATAATGTAAGGGAATTATTTCTAAAAGATGTATAAACATTCTTAACCCAGTTTTTCACCTTATTAACTAATCATAAGGTTAAAGAGAGAGACTTAACACTGCTTCCTAAGATGATCTTTCTGTACCTACCCATTGAATTTCTACATCAGGAAAGGTGACCAGGTCCTGAGGTTGGATTTTTTTTTCAGTAGTGTGGGGTTGAGCCCAGGGGCTCATGCTTGCACACTTTGCAAGTGCTATACGACTGAGCTGAACCCCCAGCCTATTTTTTTACTTTTTATTTTGAGACGTGGTCTTACTAAATTACACAGACAGTCTCTGGTCTCATACTTGGGATCCTCCTGCCTCCATCTCCCAAGTTGCTGGAGTTATAGGCGTGCCTGGCTTGAGGTTGGATTTCTTTACAGGTGTTGAGAGAGTCTTGGTTGGGGTTTTTTGGTTTGTTTGTTTGAGACAGAGTCTCCCGACATAGCCCAGGCTGGCCTTGAACTTGTGACCTTCCTGCCCCTGCTTCTGAGAGCTGGGATCACAGGCGTGGCCATAGCATCAGGCTCCTCCCCCACCATGAAATGAGATCTTGAGAGGCTGAGACAGGGTCTTGTGAGGCCCAGTCCTGTTTCTTGTGATCCTCCTGCCTCAGCCTCCCAAATACTGGGATCCCACATGGGCAGCACCACCCTTGTCTAAGGTTAAGAGTCTTGAAGGCAAGCATTGTATATGAGGTGGTTGATAATTACTGGTTTCTTCTGTCCCAGTTACAAATCTGGAAACATATATGAAGGCCAGTGGGAAGACAACATGCGGCACGGGGAAGGCCGGATGAGGTGGCTGACCATGAACGAGGAGTACACCGGCCACTGGGAGAAGGGCATACAGGTAGGCCTGGGCCCACCTTGCAGGCCGCAGCCGGAGGCAGGTGCAGTGTTGGTCCTCAGCCCATGCGTTGTTTGGAATAATATCATACAGTAATCTGAAATTTAAGCTCTGCTAAATGTAGAAATTCACATGATAGTTTACTGCTCTCGTCTGCACTTGTTTTTGCTGTTTCATTGTTTAGTCTTCTATATGTCTCACACAAGCTAAGCTCTGCCATTGCCAAATTCATAAATTCGTGTGTCTCCAGTAAAGACAGAGACTGTTATTTGTACTTGTAAGTATGCTATAAAAGTAGGAGCCAGGCTGGTGGCCCACACATGTAATCCCAGCGCTTGGGAGGCTGAGGCAGGAGAATCAAGAGGTAGTTCAAGGCCAGCCTTAGCCACATAATGAGCTCTGGGCCAGCTTGGGCTACCCTATCTCAAAAACAATGACAACAAAACTATGAATTTATGGTGAAGCACAGTGGCTCATGTCTGTAATCCCAGTGAACTGGGAGGTGAAGACAGGAGAACTGCAAATTTGAGGCCAGAGGCAGCCTGTGTAATTTAGCAAGACCCTGCCTCAAGATAAAAAAATAAAAAGGGCTGGAGGTGCAGCTAAGTAGTAGATTGCTTGCAAAGTATGTGCAAGGCTCTGGATTGAACCCCCCTGATATTGAAAGAGACAAAAAAACAACTGTGAAACTCAGTTTCCTGCTTAAAAAGCCAAACTTTATATGGTTAATTTGGTGTGTTTATAAAGCTTGCATTTCCTAATACTGTATGCATTAATCTGATAATTGGGGACATTGCTAAACTCACATAATAGTTTCTTCTATTTGCTTTTTAGGTTGAGATCGTCTGAATAGGGAATCACATTTGCAAATGCAATTAACTTTTTGTCTTTCTGTCTAGTCCACATGTGATGTTTTTGTTAGCCTCCTGAGTGCTGGGGTTACCGGTGTGGCCCACTATGCCTGGCTTATAAATTCAATTTCTTTAGTAGATAATCTATTCTTTTTTTTAGAGGGTTTCATGCTAGTATTTTATTGAGCAGAGGTCTGCACACTATTTCTTTTGATTGAACTTTAGAAGTTTGTTATAGTGAAGGAATTTGTCCCCTTAATATATATTTGAAATAAAGCTATTCATAACATTCCCTTATTTTTATGTTTGTTTTGCATTACTAGAGTGTTGAACCCAGGGCCTTGCACATGCTAGGCACATGCTCTACCACCAACCCGCAAACCTCCTGCCACTGCCTCCCGAGTCCCCGGGATTCCAGGCATGTACCACCATGCACAGTTTGGTATCTTTCTGTGGTTGATTGTTTTGTTATTTAAATCTCCCATGGTCAAAGAATATGCTTTGATCATATTTCTTTTAAATATGTTGAGCTTTATTTTATGGCCTAGACTATAGTCTGTCTTGGTGGATGCTCCATGTATCTCTGCTGTTGTTGAACCTTTAATTTTTTTGGGGGGGTGGTATCATTAGCTATTTTATTATGCATAAAAATCGGAAAAAAAATGAAAATAATTTTTTTCATCTATACATATAATTAAAATTTTAAACCTGAACCAAACCCAAACCCTTTACATTTTAACATATTGAAGGTTTTCAACCCTAACTTAAAATAATAATTAAAGAAGTCATTATCATGCCATGCATTGTCTTTACACCCAGCCTGCAGGGTGGATGTTATTTCCATTTGATAGCTGAAGAGCCAAAAGGGCTCAAATAATTTGCCTTAGGTCAAAAGGCTGGCTGGTTGGCAGTGAGCCGAGCCAAGACTGAACCTGCATCAGTGCGTCTGTCCTCTTTTTAAATGGATTCAGGTAAAAGGAGGGAATACCTTGAGCATTTCTCATGGCAGTTTGCTTTCTTTTCAGAACGGCTTTGGGACGTACACCTGGTTTCTGAAGAGAATCCCCAACTCCCAGTACCCTCTGAGAAATGAGTATGTCGGTGAGTTCGTCCATGGCTTCCGTCACGGCCATGGAAAGTTCTACTACGCTAGTGGAGCCATATATGAGGGAGAATGGGTTTCCAACAAGAAACACGGCATGGTGAGTACCGGCCCGTGGTGGTCACATCCTAGAGGTTATAGAAAGCAGTTGAAATACAGCAGAAGGGGAATCCTCCTCTGTCTAGTAGGTTGCATTATCCATTTTGCATAGATAACTGTTTTGTTAAGGTGGTTACATGAATTTTAAGGCATTTTCTATGTATCTATGGGTATTTATAGGTTAGTGTGTGGTGTGTGTGTGTGCACATGTGGGTGAGCATGGGTGAGGATGCTTTGGGTTTTAAGTAACTGTCTAGCTTGTTGTTAGGTGCTGTTGAGTTGGGTCTGACTCACAGTGACCCTATGTACAGCAGAACAGAATACTCCCCCACACTGTGCTATACCTGGCACTATGTCAGTTCTTCTCTGCTATTGATAGGGTTTTCAATGGTAGATTGTTACAGGATTGTTTTGGGAGTGGGTCACCAGGTCCTTCTCCTGTTTTTGCAGTACTGGGGCTCAAACCCAGGGCCTCACAGAGCTCAGAGCAGCACTCTACCCATTGAGCTAAACCCTGGCCCACAATCCATCTTAATCTCCTCTATACAGTAAAGAATGATATGGGCTTTGGGATTGGTTTGATTGAGTGCCTCAGTGATGTCAGGATTTCTCCTCCATCTACCCACCACGTCTCCCACTGTGACAGCTTCACCCTTGTGATGCTCTGTTCCCATGATGGTGAGACAGCTGCCAGCTTAGTGGTGCACATACCCCACTGAGGAGAAGAGAAGCAGTTCTTTCCCTGGAGGCCTTCCACAAACGTCTTTCATTTCACGGAGCTCTTTCGGGTCATCTGCCCCCTGTGAATCGGTGCCTGGCTGTTGGCCTAGGTTTGATCAATAGCAGGGGAGTCCCTGTCTTCTGATGGGCACTCTGATGGTCACTGCCAGAGTTGGACAAGGCCCATTTTGTGACCTAGAAGCACTTGGAGTTGTGGCAAGATTGTGGGATAGATATGGAAAGAGGAGGGGAGAGGCAGAAAGGCAGAGGCAGAGGAGGAGAGGAGATTCACACCGTGATGTGGGGTCCTGACAAGACGGGGACTAAGCGTGCAGCTTCACAACAAAAAGCTCCAAGCCCTTGAAAAGCTATCGATGTACATTTACCAATGTTCTCCTAAGAAAACTTTCCCTGCACTGTAAGACATTGTTTTTCTACCCACAGGGCCGACTAACTTTCAAGAATGGGCGTGTGTACGAAGGCTTGTTTTCCAATGACCACATAGCACAGTTTCCAGATCTTGAAGCTGAAGTGCTAGAGTACCCAGACATACCTGCAGATGCTTCCCCGAAAGAAAGGCAATGCAGGCCTTCCTTGAGTGCTGGTAGGGAGCGTCCCCGTTCGCTGAGATCACGCAGCTCATGAAAACACCTCGCTATGTCAGGAAGTGAACCTTTTCTCTCTCTCTCTTTTTTTTTTTTTTTTTTTTGTGATGTTGAGGGTTGAACCCAGGGCCTCACACTTGCGTGCTCTGCAAGTGCTGGACCACTGAGCTGCACGCCCAGCCCTTTTTTTTTTTTTTTTTTTTTTTTGCTTTTTAAGACAGGGCCTCACTAAATTGTGTAGACTGTCTCTGGTCTCAAACTTGTGATCCTCCTGCCTCTGCCTCCCAAGCCACTGGGATTACAGGTGTGCACCACAGTGCCTGGCTCTTGTTCTCTCTTTTTACTTTTCTATTTTCGTATCACTGGGAGGTCTAACCCAGGGCCTCGTGCATGCTAGGCAAGTGCCCCACCGCTGAGCTGCACCCTGAGCCTGGAAAACTTTTAACATTGCTTTTCACCATTTGGCCCTGCATCTGGTTTATTTACTAGAGATAATCCGAAAACTCGATGGCAGTGAAAGTCAGTCTGTGTTAGGATCGGGCATCGAGCTGGACCTGAACTCGCTGCTGAGCATGTACCCTGCAGAAGCCCAAGCCGAAGAAAAGAAGCAGGTGAGCAGCTTTTGTGTGGGTGTGTCTGGGGCGTCCGTACCGCCAGGGTCCCTGCAGCCCTGGGACAGTGGCTAGTGATCACGCATTGGGCGACCTCTGTGTGCCCAGCGGATGCTTCACTCAGATCTACTGCTGCCTCTGCCAGGTGGCCCTGGGGCAAGTACATGTGTGAGAGAAGACACCACCTGGTGCATCCCCCCATCTCCAGGCCTCAGAGTCCCGAGAGGCCACCTGACCTTGGCTCTCAGCTTGGTTTGAGTGCCCAGGCTAGGGCTGCCTCACTTTGGGGGATGTCAATTCTACTGTTGGGCTGGGTTTGGCTCAGTTGGTAGAGCACTTGCTCTGCATCCTCTGAGGCCCTGGGTTCGATCCCCAACACCACAAAAACAGGAGAAGGACCTGGCAGCCCACTCAAGAAACAATCAGCCATCAAAAACCCTATGAACAGCAGAGAAGTACTGCCAGTGTCAGGTATGGCACAGTGTTGGGAAGTGTTTCATTCTGTTGTACATAGGGTCTCCATGAGTCGGACTCAGCGTGATGGCATCCAACAACCACATAAAAGACACAACAAAAGAAAAAGAAAATGAGGTTTAACTAGGGTCTGGCTCTTAAGTAAATTTAATCTCAGGATAGCAATAAGAAAGTGTCGGGGCAGTGGTGCACACCCGTAATCCCTGCAACTCGGGAGGCAGAGGCAGGAGGATTGTGAGTTTGGGGCCAGAGGCAGCCTGTGCAACTTAGCAAGATTGTGTCTCAAAATAAAAAGGGAAGTTAAATAAAAACAAAAAGGGGCCGGTGGTGCAGAGTAGTAGTAGAGCTCTTGCCTAGCATATGCGAGTCCCTGGGTTCAAACCCCAGAACTACAAAACCTAACAAACACAAAACCAAACAAAACCACATAGCACTTGGTCGTAAGAGGTAACCGTCCTCATTGAATCAAGAAAACAGATGCTCTGTCTTCCAGTTTGGTCCCAACGAGGCAGAATTAAGATACACGTGGCTTCCTTTGTAGGTGGAATACGCTGTCTTGAGAAACATTACAGAATTAAGGAAGATTTATTGCTTCTACAGCAGCCTGGGATGCGATCACTCCCTGGATAACACCTTTCTGATGACCAAGCTTCACTTCTGGAGATTTCTAAAAGACTGCAAATTTCATCACCACCGTATAACTCTTGCTGATATGGATAGGATATTAAGTAGTGAGTATTCCAGGCCCTTCACTTCTCTAGGTTGGAAGGGATAGCATGCAGTACTGTCACTGGGAGAGGCAGGGAGTGAAGTTCTAGAAGTCATGCATAGCCTCCAAAGACAACCTCCTGCAATAAGAGCAGCGGTCAGCAAAGCAGGGCCCGAAGCCAAATCCATCCCACCACCTGGTCTCCTAGCTACAGCTTTCTGGGAACATGGCTCTGCCCTTTTGCTGGCGGTTTACCTCTGACTGCTTTTTCCCTGCAGCTCAGGAGCTCAGGAGGTGTGACAGAGGAGGTCTGGACCACAAAGCCTCCTGTATTTACTCTCTGCCCTGACGAAAAGTCCCCCCGCCCCCGCACCCCAATCTGTGGCGAGTTCGAGTTCATCAGGTCAGAAGCAAGAAGGATCAGGAAGGGCTTGGGGATGTCTAGAAAAGACTTTCTTGGTAGTTTTAGGATTGGTCTGGATTTCAAATTAGAAAGTTCATGGGATGACATTAGCAACCTGGCAGGTTTCTCTCCTTTCAGTCGAATTCTGGGAGGCAGAACTGAAAGCCTACTTGAAAAATAAGGTATCAGAAAAAAAAATACCCATTTATTTCATACATAGTGTTAGAAACATGGTTGAAAGCCATTTAGAATTAGCAGCATTAGCTGGGCACGGTGGTGCACGCTTATAATCTCAGCGGCTCAGGATGCAGAGGCAGGTGGATTGCAAGTTTAAGACCAGAGGCAGTCTGGGTAACTTTGCGAGACCCTGTCTCAAAAAGTAAAAAAAAAATGGGCTGAGGGTGCAGCTCAGTGGTCCAGCACTTGCAGAGCATGCAAGCATGAGGCCCTGGGTTCAACCCCAAGTACCACCAAAAAAAAAAAAAAAAAAAAGAATTAGCAGCATTAGTCAAACTGTGGCCCAGACTACTTAAAAGATACGTTGCCCCCATGTTTTTCTAAGTGTCTTCGTAAAGTAACCATACTGACCTCTTCTGTATGGTGCTTAGGGTCACACCCTCCCCTTCAGTACTGAAGGGCTTAACTCAGGGCCTTGCACATACTTTGCAAGTGCTCTGCCACTGGGCTACACCCCTGGCCCGTTTTTATTTTTTATCTTGGGACAGGGTCTCACTAAGTTGCACAGGCTGCCTCTAGCTTCGAACTTGCAATCCTCCTGCCTTTGCCTCCCGAGTCACTGGGATGACAGGCGCGTGCCACAGCACCTGGCTGGTCCTTAGTTTTTTCATTGGATGCTCATATGCATTCCAAATATTCTCCAGGAAACAAGTTCTCTGTCATATTTAGTTCCTTGAGTTGTATATCAGGAGCAAGATAGGAGGTTCTAGAAAATACGTTGCATCCTCTCCAATTTGCTTATTTCAGCCAAAGACACACCAATTGAAGAAATTCATTCTCCGTTTATTACGATCCTTTTAAGAACATTCTTGAATTACCTCCTGCAGTTGGCTTACCACATTCATCACAAAGAATACCAGTAAGTGTCTCTTCTGTATCTCTTAAAGGGACCACAGGACTGTAGTTACAATGTGCCTTTGCTCCAGTAATTATTATTACATACCCTAGAAGGACTAGAAGCAATTTTTTCCCCATAAGTATCATCCAGGAAGCCTTGAGATATTAGATTAATACTTTGAAAGCCTTCCTACATGAGTAGTTGCAATACCATCTGATAGTTTTGTTCAGAAGGAGCCGCAATCAGTTCATCCTTGTCAGGTGAGAATTTTCTCTTTCTCACAGCAAAAGTGATAGTTTTTTTTTAAACTTTATTTTGAAACAATTTTAGATTTTCAGAAGTGTTGCCAAGTTAGTACATAGGGTGTCCATGTTCCAAGGACCAGCAATGTCCGCCCCCTCAAAAAAAAAAAAAAAGATACTGTCTGTAAAAATGCCCCATGATTTTGGTTTGTGTCATGAAGCTTCCTTATGATTACACTGAGGCTATGGGTTTGGGAGGAGAAGATGGCGGTGGTGACTGCCTTTTTCCTCATATCATATTGGCGGTACATGACGTCGATGCAGCTCATCACTGACACCATTAACCTGCTGTAAACTTTCTATTTTCTCCTTTCTATATTCTCTTTGGTAGAAGCCAGTTTTTTAGTCCATACTCAAGAAGGGGAATTAAGCCAGGTATGGTGGCTCATGTTTGTGATCCCAGTGACTGGGGAGGCTGAGGCAGGAGGATTGCAGGTTTGAGGCTAGAGGTAGCCTGCATAACTTAGCAAGAACCTGACTCAAGATAAAACAAAAAATGCACTGGGGGTGCAGCTCAGTGCAAAGTATGTGCAGGCCCAGGGTTTAACTCGAAAGTACCCCCTCTCAAAAAAGGGGGGGGGATTAAGTTCCACCTTCTGGAGAATGGAGTAATTATGGTATCTTTTTACTCACAGAAATAAAAGCCCATCACTCTTTTTGTGTTTCACAAAACTGATGACTGAGAACATCCGCCCCAACGCCTGCCAGGTAAAAGGTAAATACGAAAAGAACAGGATCGGATTTACTATTGTTTTTTTCAAAATCTAATCCATAATCGATTTTTGGAATGTCGTGTTTTTAGGCCGTCTATTCAGCGAGCAACAGAGGACACTCTATGCAATGAGCTACATCGACAAGTCCTGGGAGATTTACATGGCTTCCTGCAGACCAAACACAGCCCCGCCCCATGAGCTTACGATGAAGATGAGGTACTTCCTCTGGATGTTGAAAGTACGTTTAACATCACATAGGTTTGGTAGTGGCTTTATGTGTATAGGCATTTTAGTTTTAATTAAGGAAAGGTGAGATAGTGTGGCTATAATGTGTAAGTAATGAGGTGGCAAGCTGGGGTGAATTCCCATGGCCCTGAGTCTCCCTTGGCAGAAGGAGGTAATGCAAATGGCCTGTACTAGCGGAAGGCTTAGAAACAGATTGCCAGCCCACTGTGCTCATAGCTCATGGAAAGGGATGGTCCGAGCCCCGTGGTATCTTTACTCATGCCAGCTTGGCCGTTGAAAGGAAGATGGCAAGATGAACACCATTTAAAACAATTATTGCTCATCAAAACAGTAATTTAAAAGTTATTAGTTTGAAAAATAAGCTGGACATGGTGGTACATACCTGTAATCCCAGCATTCTGGAGGCAGGCGGATCACAAAGCCAGCCTAGAATAAAAAGAAAAGGAAAATAATGGTGTCTTCCTTCCAGAATGTTCTCAAACTGACTACTGGTGGTTTTGTTCCATCAGACTTTTAATTTGTACTTCTAGGAAGGAATACATTTTCAAGTGATACAGTGATATACATTGATGGTAAAATAGATACCTGTAATTATAGGCAATTATGGTTTCTTGGTTGTTTCTTTTACAGGACTTTAGGATGATAAATAAAGAATTAACTGCAACCAAATTTATGACAATAATTGCAGAGGATAATCCTTTCGTGCACGACGGGATTGACGGCAACTTTGAACTTGAGGTTTGTAAAGCGGTATCACCTGTGGGATACATCCAATTCAGGCTGCTTGTTTTGCCTTGGAAACCAAGAGTTGATTGACAATAATCTGAACTCAAATACATAAAATGATATATATCTACATACAGATGTGGCTGGGGTTTAGCTCAGTTGGTAGAGTGTTACTCTGCATGCTCTGTGTCCATGAGTTCAATCCCCAGCAGCCTTCTCCCGAAACAGTCAGCCATTGAAAACCCTCTAGATGGCAGAGAAGCACTGACATAGTGCCAGGGAGTGTTTCCTTTTGTTGTACATTGGGTCACTATGAGTCAGACCCAACTCGATGGCACCTACCAACATACAGATAGATCTACACACACGATTGCATTAAAAACTAGAAATTAATATTAGGCTATTTCAGATGTCAGAAATAAGTGAATACTAATCAATCATGGGTCCAGCTCCAGGTATGTCAGAGTAAATAAGACTCCCTGCTTTCTTACATTTCAGATGGTTTTTCTGGAATTCTTTGAAGCTCTCTTATGCTTTGCACTTTGCTGTGTTCCTGACCACATGATTAAATCCTACTTAAATGTTCCATATGATGACCTGTCTGGGAACAAACTTGGAAGTAATTATACCACAGCAAATCAGGTAACAAATTATATATTAGACTTTACAAAGCAAGGAGTGGTTTTATTCTGGAATGGTTCAGCCTTCAGCAAAACTATCTTGGGCTTTTGTAACCCTTCCAGGAAATAATTTAAGAGTTAAGAAAATGTATGGCATCTTTTCCCCTCTTTAAAGGAGTGGTTTTTTTTGTTTTGTTTTGTTTTTTTGCGGTAGTTAGTGGTTGAACCCAGGGCCAGGGCCTCGCACATGCTTTGCAAGTGCTCTGCCGCCCTTCTGTATTTTTTATCTTGAGTCAGGGTCTCACCAAGTTGCACAGGCTGCCTCTGGCCTCCAACCTGCCATCCCCCTGCCTCTGCCTCCTGTTACTGGGATGATAGGCGTGCACCACCACACCCAGCTTTTTCTTAAGTTAGGGAAAATGTATTTTCTCATTGTGGCCAAGGAAGGGGACTCCTAGCACAGCAGAGGGAACAGCCTAGTGAAGGTCAGGTGCACACTGGCGAGACAGACCGGCACGTCTGAGGGGTGTTACTGCGAGGAGTTTCGTTACGTGGCTCGTGTTTGTAAGAGTGGGAAGCCTGTCCCACAGCAGAGGTGTCAAGGAGCAGTTCCTGAGCACGCACGAGACACTAAGCAGGGCCCTGAGGGGGTGCTTGCTCACAGAGACAGACACCCTGGTGGAGCAGGTACCACGCGGACGGTTTCAGGGATCCAGACCCTGGGCCAAACCGAGAAACAGCCAGGTGTGGTCGCCCCCACCTGTAACCCCAGCACTCAGGAAGTGGAGGTAGAAGGATGGTGAATTCCAGGCCAGCCTGGGCCTCACCAGACCCTGTCTAGGCAGAGGGGCAGACACAGAGCCAGGCAGCCCTGGCCGCACCCCCTCTCCACTTTCACAATTCCCTCAGCTTCTGGCTGAAGTGACTTCCAGGCCATTTCAAAGATTGGCATCCTCCCCCATGTCATTTTCTACCTACGCAGGGGAGCAAGGGAGCATGGCTCAGCCAGAAAATAACTCACAACACACACAGCCACACGGGTGAATCTCAAGCTGACACTGAGTGAAAGAATCCAGACGAAAAAGGGATTACACGTAGTCACATTTACCTGAAATCCTAAAAAGTGCAAAGTCGTGTGTGAGGGTTGCCTGGGGAGGGAGAGAGGGATGGAACTCTGAGGGGTGCGGAGAACATGGGGGTGATGGATGTGTTCGTTATCTTGACTGTCGTGATGGTGTCGTGGATGCAGACACCTGCTGACAACGTGCTTGTGTTAAATCAGTTAAACCTTGTTAAAGCGCGTGTGTGGCCGTGAGCATGTACGTACCACCACGGAAGCCAGAAACCCTCCCTGTGCTTGTCCTTGCTCAGAGCATTCACCGGAGCCCAAGTGCAGTCACAAGCCCAGAGTCTGACACCGCTCACTTTAGCAGTGCCAAGTCGTCTTCAAGCAAGTTGGGACTCTTGCCTGACGCTAAAATAAGGAAATCAGAGGTTTGTGTTTACAGCTCACCACGTCATAGGCCTGGTTAGTCCTGCGGTGGGAGACTGCCTAGGAATACTGGGTGCTGCCAGCTTGGGAGAAGGACCCAGCAGCCCACTCCTGAAGTAGTTGGCCATTGAAAATGCTATGAGTTGCAGAAGCAGTGACATGGTGCCGGGTATAGCATAGTATTGGGGAGTGTTTCTTCTGTTTTACATCAGGTCGCTATGAGTTGGAGGTTACTTGAAGGGCACCTAACAACAACATTGCAGTCACATGGTTTTAGTCCCAGCCACTGTCACACACCCATCACATGAAGAGGGCTCTTCCATGGACAGCGGTGGACAGGAAGCCTGATTTGTGTGGATTTCACAGGCTGATGGGGAGAGGGGGAGTCTAGCGAGGGGTCAGCAGTAGCTCACATTTTGGGGGCCTTTGCCAAGTGCAGGACACTTCAGGGCACTGGCTTGCTGAAGGTCCCAAATGACTTCAGGCCCTGTCTTTAGCTCTAGGAGGAGACAGTGGTACAGAAAGGCTGCACCATTGCCCAGGGTCACATGACCAATGAGCAGTGGAGTGGGGGGAGCAGTTCCCAAGCACTTTGACTCTAGAACCTGTACCTGTGGCCATGAGGTAGACGTCTTCACACTTTGAGTATAAATGATACAAAGCACGTGGGGCTGATGGTGAGCGAGATGGGGCAGGAGGCTGTCTGAGCAGTGTGGCCGGAGGCCCTGGCTTCACGCTGAGAAAGCACACAGGAAGCTTTTGGAACCATCTGAGACTTTGGCCTAAGCAACTGGAATGGAGCGAGTTGGTCTTTACTGGGATGGGAAGACTGGAGTGGGGGCAGAGATGAGATTTAGGGGCACAATTGAGAGGTTAATTCTGGACTCCTATAAGGTGCCTGATGTTCAAGTGGTGACAGTGAGTGGGCGGGCTGAGGACAGGTCTGCAGCTCAGGGGCGTAGTCCAGCTGGAGACAGACGGGGAACCACCCATATATGTGGTCGTTACAACCAGGAGGGGACGGACATCTTTTTCCAGCACCAGGGCTTTAACCCAGGGCCTGGCACACGCTAGGCAAGTGCTCTACCTGAGCTGCGCTGCTAGCCCGTTGTGACTTCGGGTCAGGGGCTTTGTAAGTTACCCAGGCTGCCTTTAGCCTTAAACTTAGGACTCTCCTGCCTCTACCCCCTGAGTCACTGGGATGACAGATGGGCACCACCATGCCCAGCCCTAAGTATAGTTAACGGTATATGATAAATCTTCTTGGGGTCTGCTGAGAAAGCATTGTCAAGTCTCCAGGTTTTCGAGGGGGAGACTTTAGGAGATGCTGTAACTCTCATACTTGTTTTCCTTAACGGGAGGAAGTTCAACACTTATGTAGGTTAAAAACAGTCAGATGAGCTCAAAAGGAGTGGTTTCATTCCACTCTGGGTTACATGGAGAGACCTCGTCTCAAAAGAAGAAAAAGAAAAAATGATTGCCTTAATAATTTTCTAGGTAATGTTGAAAACCAGCTTTAGTCCATAATGATGCAGACATGACATTCTGCTTTATGATTTTTTTAAATGTAAAAACCCCAGGTCAAGAAGTCTCTAAGCAACGACAGAGGATCCAAAGTGAACCTTAAACCTTGGGGAAGAGGACTGGCTTTTACGCCACAGAACGGTGAGTGTCTCAGCTGGACAACTTTAGTATCTATGGACTGCTGCTCAGGAGCTGTATACCGCTCTATGGAACTTGGCAGCATCTTTTTGGATAACAAGGTGGGTTCACTGGCGTCTGATCCCTTCAGATTGATCTCAGCAGCTAAGCAGGGTCAGGTCTGGTTAGTCCTTGGATGGGAGACTGCCTGGGAACACCAGGTGCTGTAGGTTTGGGAGAAGGACCCACAACCCACTCCCAAAAAAACAGCCATTGAAAACCCTATGAATAGCAGAGAAGCACTGACAATAGTGTTTCACTTATTGTACATAGGGTTGCTATGAGTCGGACACTGACTCAACAGCACCTACCAACCAACCAACCAAAGCATGAAAACAAAGGCAAAAACTACAAAGTAAAATCCTGATAGAACTGACTACCTAAGCCGGTCATGATGGCGCATGCCTGTAATCCCAGTGGCTCGGGAGGCGGAGGCAGGAGGATAGCAAGTACGAGGCCAGAGGCAGTCTGTGTAACTTAGTGAGACCCTGTCTCAAAAAAGGAAAAAAATGGGCTGAGGGTGCAGCTCAGTGGTCCAGCACTTTCAGAGCATGCAAGGGCGAGGCCCTGGGTTCAACCCCCAGTACCAAAAAAAAAAAAAAAAAGAACTAACTACCTAAAAATCAAAATCAGCTTCTGGTGAAAGCAGCCAAGAAAAAAATGAAAAGTCAAACTGAGAAAAAGTTGGCCAAAGGTAATATCCTTACAGTATTAAGGAGAGCTAGGTGTGGGGGTGCACACATGTAATCCCAGCACTTGGGAGGCTGAGGCAGGAGGATTCGGAATTCAAGGCCAGACTGGGGCTACATAGCAAGACCCTGTATCCCCACCACCACCACCCCAAGAAAAGGGAAGAGGTCACTCTTCACAGAATATAAATGACCCCCAGACATGACAAGGTATTGAGCTTCACTGATAATCAGGGAAATGCAAATGGAACAGGATAGGGCTGGGATGGAGCTCAGTGAGAGAGTATTTGTGTGGCAGGCACAAGGCCCTGGCTTCCATCCCCAGCACCACAAAAAGAGAATGAAAGATTTCCAAAAGAAAGTGGTGCTTACCGCAGTAACATGAGAGGAAAATGTCTTCGCACACTGCAGGTGGGATGATACAGCGGTCTGACTGCCAAGACTGGCTGTGCACCTGTGACTCCAGGGACTCAGGAGGCGGACGCAGGAGGGTTGCAAGTGCAAGGCCAGAGGCAGCCTGTGTAACTTAGTGAGACCCTAACTCAATTTTAAAAATGGGCTGGGGGTGCAGCTCAGTGGTAGAGCACTTGCCTAGCATGTGCGAAGCCTCGGGTTCAACCTCTTAGTACTGGGGGGGAGAATTTAATTTCCTGCAAATCTGCATCAGTCTGGCCCACCCTTACCTGTATGTAGGATCTTGAGACATCAGGTCTTTAAAAAGACTTCTGTGACAGCAGCATCATGGAGGGCTTATTATGTGCGCAGAGCTCAGGGCCCGGGTGCACTAACGCAGTTCACCTCTTCACCCCACTTCTGGGAGGTTGGCACTCTTGGGGCTCTGTGTCTGCAGACAAGGAAAGTGAGCCCAGAGGTGTTAACTTGCCCAGGGTGCACCGGACAGTGTCTGGGCCGGGTCCAAGTCTCACTGACATGGCTCAAGTCTGTGCTCCTGATACCATAGGGAAGGCTGCACGAGACTCCTGATACCATAGCGAAGGCTGCACGAGACTCCTGACAGGCTGGGCCAGTGATCCCCGTGGGTTTGCACCCACAACTTCCCATCCTATGCTTTTCTTCTCAGCACTCACCAAGCCTGGGGCCCGCCACAGTTGGCGCTTACCCGGTAGATCCCACGAGCCCCCGAGGGAGGCACACATGAAGGTGTCCATTAGTTTCTGTAAAACCTGGTGCGGACCTCGTGGTTGTTCTTACTCCTTGTCCCCTCTGGACCCACCAAAGTGACCCCTGGATGGGAGGGAGCCAGCCAGGGTGGACCGTTCACAGAGTCCTACCTGTCCCTGTGCCCCCCACCCTTCTATAACGGAGCAGCCCAAGCTGAGGACTGCATCCTGCTATCTTTGTATTCAGACCAGGGTTCAAATCTCTCCAGTGACAGTGTTGGCAGGAGCTAAGAGGGTCTTCTCCTGTAAAACATGGAAAACCAATGTTCTGAAATGTTTGCTTCAGAAAACAAAATACTTAAGCTATTTAGGGAAGAAAAAAGAAAGAGGTAGGCAGCTGCTTAAAGGCCACGCTGACATTTATCCCTGGTCCGCTGCACACTTGAGTGTCCTAGGTGGTCACTGACATGTTTTGCAATCCTCAAACATTACAGCCCCAGAGGCGCGGCCTAGATGTACCACAGGGTCGGATTCGTGCTCATCTTAATTTTTATTCCAGAGAAGTCCAAGGATGACCAGAAGGAAAAGCTCAACCTGTGGGTCCCCAACCTGTACGTCTTCTTCGTGACCATCCTCTTCCAGGCATACAGGCACGAGTTGATACTCAAGGAGAAAGTGAAGGAAAACCGGCTGCTGGATGCAGCCCTGGCTCAGCAGAGGAAGGCAGAAAACGAAGAGCTGGAAGCGAGGTACGGCGGGATCCGCTGCCCCTGGCTGCGGCCAGTGCTTGGCTACCACAGGCTGCCAGTGAAAGGATTCCATGTCCTAAAAGTGCCTAGGACAGAAGAAATATCTGGGGGGCTAGGGAAACAACTTAGTGGTAGAGCATTAGCCTAGCGAGTGCAAGGCCCTGAACCAGATAAAAAGATGGGGGGAAAAAAAAGGTTAGCTAGATGTGGTGGCACACATCTGTAATCCCAGCAATTTGGGAGGCAGAGGCAGGAGGATTGCAAGTTCAAGGCCAGAGGCAGTCTGTAACTGAGACCCTGTCTCAATGTACAAAGTAAAAAATGGGCTGGACATGCAGCTCAGTTGAGTGCTTGCAAAGCATGCATTGGGCCCTGGGTTCAACTACCCAGTACTGCAAAAAAGAAATAAAAAATTTAAAAAGGTTCCCAGCACCAGAAAAAAAGAAAGTGGTCTTTGGCCTCTGCTGTTGGTAGAGCTTCCACAGTGTCTGTAATATCTGGAGCATCTTCTTGTGGCACTTGGTCTTAGCTCCTGGTTCTGACACCTGGGCTTTTGAGGCCCAGAGTCTCTGAAAGCCAAGAGTGTCCTGTACACTGGAGAGAGGGCTGTGGCCCTGGAGAGCTTTGCATGGGGGCTGGTGGCCAGAGGAGCCCACCCTGTGGCTGGCAACAGACCTCAACCCCTGGGCCTATGGGGAGGGCAAGGGCCAGAGACCAGCTGAGCTGCTAATGGCCAATGGATGAAACATCCAGGCTGATACTGTCACCAGACACAAAGCTCAGCATTTCTGGAGTTTAGAGTTTCTGGGCCAATGGGAGGGTGGAACACCCCAAAACCTGCACCCTTTGGGACCTTACCCTGTGCACCTCTTCACCTGGCTGCTGCTTTTCATTTATTCTTTGCAGTACTGGAGGGTTGAGCCCAGGGCCTCCCCATGAGCTAGGCAAGTGTTTTACCACTGTGCTGCACCCCCAACCCTTTTTAAAAATTCTGAGACAGAGTCTTGCTAAGTCACACAGGCTGCCTCTGGCCTCCAACTCATGATCCTCCTGCCTCTGCCTCCTGAGTTGCTGGGATCACAGGTGTGGACCACAGTGCCCAGGTTTCTTTACAAAATCCTTTAAAATAAACCAGAAACCACGAGTCAAGTGTTTCCAGAGATCTGTGAGTCATCCAGCCAACAGTGGCACCTGGGGAGGGCTCATGGGCACTTCTGACCCACAGCTGGTTGGTGAGGAGAGGAGGCCCGAGCTTGTACCTGGCACTGAGCTGGGTGGCTTTTTGGGACTGAGCCCTTCCCCAGAGGTCAGTGCCAACCCCAGGCAGACTGGGCTAGAAGGGAATTGAGCTGCTGGGCACCCCACTGGCAGGTGTGGGGAGAAACCCCATTTGGAGGCTGTTAGGAAGTATTGGGGGAGTCACAGCCTCACTTGGTCCTGAGCGTGCCCCAGCTCCCTCCTGGGAGTCTTAGGTGGTGGCAGCTCCTGTGCCCTGAAGCTGGGCTCAGGCAGAGAGGTGAGAGGTTGTGGGGGTGGAGGGTGTAGGGTGGAGGGCGTAGGCCCCAGACCTAGACCGCCTGGGTTTCAACCCCAGCACCCCCTCCTGTGCTCCCGGGAATGAGGCTGGCCTTGTGCGGCAGGACTGTGGTGATGAAGAGAACTCATGTTTGCCAAGTGGCAGATCACAGGGCCTGGAATGCCCTCAGGCCCCAGGAACCACACTCACCTTCTCAGCCCCGTGGAGGCTCTGCTCTGTGCCGTGGGTTCCAGCGCAGGCCCCTGCTCTGGGTCAGGTGGAGGGAGCCTCGCTCCACCCTGAAGGGCCAGAAGATGGGAGGTCTTAAGAGCAGGTCAGGTCTTGCTAGAGATGCGAAGACTTTCCTCAGGGCCATCTAGACTCAGGCAGTGACAGTGGTGGGCAGTTTTGTTCACAAGCACTGTGGACACCCAGGGCCAGATGTGATGGCCCCTAAGAACTGGCTTCACTGTCAGAGGGAAGCTGCCGCTGACTTCTCGTTCTTGCTGTTCAGGCTCAATCTCCTCAGGGAGGAGGAGGCCAAGAGGCAGGACTACGAGGTCGACATCACGGTGATCAAGGACGTGATGGACACCCAGTCCTCGCTCCCGCTCCTCACGCCCAGCCCCCCCAAAGAGGACACGGCCACAGCCCAAACCAGCAAGTCCATCTCGAGCAAGAAGAAGAAGAAGTAACGGCTCCGAGGTGGCGGGCGAGCCAAAGGACGGGCACGCACATGTGAAAGCTCACGCGCACCAGCACAGTGACAGATGTCACGCCCGACAGAACCGCCTGCTTCTTGCTTCTGATCTTGGCAGTCTCAAGTTCTCCTGCTGTGGCCTGCTGCGGCCCAGTTTCTTGGACAGCTGGGTAAGTGAAAGGCCCGCACCTTAACAACTGAGCAAGCGTACACACGTGTGTTAATGTATTAAATATTTCAAAAAAGTAAAGTTGAGAAATGACAGTCACCAATCTAACGGGAGGAATTTCCCCTCACAGGTCACACTGGGAAGTGGCTCCCCCTCCTTATATAGGGGAGTGGACCCTGGGCCTTGTACATGCTAGGCCACCCTTGGTTAGTTCAGAATGGGGTTGAGGGCATCAGAAGACGGGGGAGTGGTGGAGGTTGGCCCAACATTTCTTCAAACCCCCTGTTCCCTGGCCAGAGCCTTCTCTGTCTCCAGTAACCATACTGTGTCCTTCACCTCACATGGCTCCTCCCCTGGTCCTCCCCCACAAATGCCCACAGTGCCCTCCATCACAATGGACAAAAGCCTCATGGGAGAAGATGGCTGGTGCGGTGTTCAGTGAACACTGAGTCTCTGTCTCCCAGCCATGCACTGGACCTGAACCCAGGGCCTCCCATGTGCCAGGCAAGTGCTCTACCACCAAGCTGCTCCCCAGCCTACTTTTAGTCTGTCAGGAAACTTCATAGTAATTTGTGTTAAAATGTAAGGGTAACTACCAAAATAAAAATACAACCTAAAGCAGGGGCATCCAACCTTCTGGCTTCCCTGGGCTGCGTGGATTAAAGAGGATTTGTCAGGAGCCGCACATAAATTACATAATTAGTGGATATACATAAATAAGGGGGGGGGGGTCACAGGGAAAATAAACACCAAAAAACACAATGTTGAAAGATTTTTGGGGCCACATGTGGCTCGTGGGTTGGACATTCCTGAAAAGCCCCCACACCAGCAGGACGACACGGGAAAGCAGCATTCTGACAGCCAGAGCAGGGAAGACAGCGGAGGAGGAGGGAGAGAAACAGAAGACACGGGAGGCTCCAGGTGCACCAGTGACCACCATGGAAAGCAAATAACGCCCCTTCCCAGCTGCCCCAGACAACTCAGGGGCATCTAGACTGCATCAAAAACTCAAAACTCACTTCAATGGCACTATTCTGGGCTTTTTTTGAGACAAGATTTTGCTATGTACCCCAGCCCAGGCTGGCATGGAACTCGTGATCCTCCTTCCTCCGCTTCCTGAGTGCTGGGATCACAGGTGCAGTCATCAAGCCAGGCTCCGCCCCTACCATGAGAAGAGATCTCATGAGGTTGAGACAGGGTCTCGTGAGGCCCAGGCTGGCTGGAACTCGCCATCTTCCTGCCTCCGCCTCCTGAGTGCTGGGGGCCACAGGCCGGTGTCACCATGCCCAGCTTCAATGTTATGCTAAGGGAAACATCTAAAACCACATAGAAATGATGAAAATAAGCATTTGCAAGAATATGTGCTGGGCGAATTTAATCAAGCTGACTGGACCAACAAGCGCTGTTAAAGACAGGCCAAACAGAATTTCAAGCAGACATCTGCATCACACAGATGAAAATAAAGATAATGGCAAGAGCGGCCAGGACCCAGAGGCAGCATTACGCACACACATCTACACGTTGGTCATGCAGAGCTGACAAGATTCCCATGGAGGAGCAGCATCACTACCGGAGAAACGCCAGGAAGGGTATAGATGATACAAGTAACTAACTAAAATGCCCAAACTAATAAGATTTGGAAGCAGAATGCAACAGAGAATATAGAAAATTAACCATATTTTATATTGATAAGTGGAACAGTTCCAAGTGACATGGACCACAATCTAATTGCAATGATCATATAGCCTGCAAGGAACACAAAATCGATAGAGCCCAGCCTGACTGGAGACTAAAGACCGCCATCTGGAGAGTACACGGTGAAGAGGAAATCATGACCCAAGCTGTGGATTATTTAGGACCGAGGAACAGTGAAAATACTACAAAACCATGAAGCCGTTTCCTCCTCCCTAATGTAACAGACTCACCTAGGGTAAGCCCAGGGACACACTGGTTTTTAGACCACTTACATGGCTGGTTTTCTCCCAGGCCACCAAAAATTAAGTTAAACCCATCCACACAGCATCTCAAGGAGGAAGGCACAGAGTCGTGGCTTGTGCCACTTGATGATGGGAGAAGGACGTGGCAATCCACTCCTGAGGCAATCAAACACTGAAAACCTTATGAGGGTTCCTATGAGTCAGACACAACTTAATGGCACCTAACAACAACACGACAATGAGGCCCACCTTCTGTTGTGAGACATTAGCTATTTTCATTAAATTTTCTGTATTAGACATGGTCTAAAAATCGTGGTCACACTCAAGGTAAGTCCGGCAAACGCCTCCTTGTTCGGATCTCATGATCGGCAGGGACCCCATAAATGAGCGGCATTAGCTGTCAGAATACTGACCATGAGTTTTTAAATCTCTAGGGCAGGAGCCAGACACCCAATGGCCAATGTAGTCTACAGCAACAGAGCAACAGAACAGAGACTCAATGCAAAAGCAGCACTTAAAAAAATCTTAACAATTTATTAGTCTTATTTTCCAGTAAAATATTCACATCATGTCCAAAAGATGGAATGACAGAGATATAGCTGACCACCTTTAATTAATTCCACATAAATATTTAAAGTCTAAAAACCTCAGGGGATCATCAGACCGAGTAGAAATTTGATTCTTCAAAGCAAGTATTGCTTTACTATTGTCATTAATCCAGTCAATAATATGACCAATAACTTGCAATGGTAAACAAAATGTTTGCTGAGTTTTTTTGTTTTTTGTAAAAGATGTTTTCAGTGAGCCACTTTAGTCAATCCAAGAAGAAGATGTTATTGAACTGTGTGGCACAAAGTTTCTTTACTTCCTCTGCAGAGAGAACACAAAACAGGGTGTAAGGAATACATAGGTTCTTCCTTAAAAGGTTTACAGTATGTTTTAGCACCTTAAGTCTTTCTGAAAGGAAAGTGGGAAGGTTTAAATGCCTGCCAGGATCCTGACCTTAAATTCCAGACGCCTAAGCAAAAGATGTTAACAGAGAAAAGGTGGAGAATAAACACTTAAAACTCATGAGATGTCAATACTTCCTAATACACTGAAACTCTGCTGCTTTGGGTCTTAGAGAGCTTAAACCTCGGTGCCAGGAGGACCCAAGACATGCATGGGTCAGGGCATTTGGAGCTCCACAAAAAATCTTGAGCAATCTGGTCAAGATGCAGTTAATAAGCCAGGTGCAGTGGCACACATCTGTAACTCTGGCAGCTCGGGAGGCAGAAGCAGGAGGATCGTGAGTTCGAGGCCAGAGGCAGCCTGTGTAATTTAGCAAAACCCTGCCTCAAGATAAAAAAATAAAACAGGGCTAGGGGTGCAGCTCAGTGGTAGAGCACTTGCAAAGTACATAGAAGGCCTTAGGTTCAACCCCATACCACACACAAAAACAAAACAAAAAATACCCAGTTAATCTCAAGAGATCTGATGGTGCATTCTGGTGGTAACCCTGAGATACACATCCAGGGCTCCCATCTTGATTTTACTAAATTCCCATTTTAGCCAGGGATGTACTAAGTGATATTTTTAATGCATACAACCACTAATATAAGTATTAACATAAAGAGAAAGACTTAATAAACCCTAGAAGATACATTTTTAAAAACCCCAAACACTCGCCCCTAACTTCTCTCATAATTTGTTGGGGGGGGCACATGTCCCCCACCTGCACCATCATCATGCTCCATAGAAAAACAGCAGCCCACGCCATGGAAGGGGACCCACCCTTTCTCCAAGCCAAGAGTCAGCAGGACCTTGGAGTGCAGCTGCCTGGTCACACGCAGAACACGCTGCCAATCACTGTGGCTGGAAGGGAGAGGAAACACCTATGCTCAGCTAACGTGAAGAAGAGTGACAGCGGGAGCTGCCAGGTGACTTGGCAGCTCTGCACGTAGAAGGTGGACTCTCATCTCGGGACATGGAAAAGGACACGGTATCTCCGTGCCTTAAGCACCTTAAGTCTTTCTGAAAGGAAAGTGGGAAGGTTTAAATGCCTGCCAGGATCCTGACCTTAAATTCCAGACGCCTAAGCAAAAGATGTTAACATCCAGGGGTTTAAGTATTGTAGAGAATGACTTTGTTTTAGCCACTGTCAAGTTTCCCATGCGATAGGATAAACATAAAACAAAAGCATCTGCTGAAATCTCAGCAGTCCTCATGCATCTACAAGGGTTTTGTTTTTTTCCAATTTTTGAGATAAGTTCTTGCTATGTAGCCAAGGCTGGCCTGGAACTCTTGATCCTCCCGCCTTATCCTCCCAAGTGCTGGGATCACAGATGTGGCCACCATGCCAGCCTCCTCCCCTACTTTGAGATGAGATCCCACGAGGTTAAGACAGGTCTAACCAGACCCAGCCTTATCCTCCTGAGTGCTGGGATCGCAGATGTGGCCACCACACCTCTCTCTACCATATTTCTTATAACACTAAGGAGATAATTTTGAAATATGAGTAGCATTAAAATTCTGTGCAAATGCCAAATCTTATTTACCATTGACTTCAATCAGGTTTGCATTTTTTTGATTCAAAATCACATACAGCTCCCGCTGGTCAGACTTTTTCCCAACAACCCAATAATCGCTCATGGCTTTCACGATGATTTCTTCATCTTCATCTGCTCTGTAAGACAAGTTTCAGAATGTGGTAGTTGACTATGTACCTAGCTAGTGAAAAAAAACCAAAACAAGGAAGACGACACCGGTCAGTCATTTAAGACGTTCAGGATGTCACATGTGAATGAAAAGCATCTCTTGGGCCTACAGATCGCCCTGGAGATGGCACCACGAAGGGAGTCAAGCCTGAGCCCTTTTGAAGGGGTTGCGGGTCAACCAGCTACACATATGATCCCTTCAGTATCTCTTCCATACAGGGGCCACCCACTCGGAGAAGTTGCTAGAATTACCTAGTAAAATCACTGTTGATGTCGCCTAGAATCTTCATCAAATCCGGATGAACGGATGTGAGGGAGACGCTGGGTGTCTTCCTCATGTGAATTGTACTTTTCTCAGCTAAATTCATGTGGTTGAAATAGATGAATTTGAACTGGGGTTCTTTTTCAGACCTGTAAAAATATATCGTCAAGATGGTAACACGCTGAAGGACTCATCATCCAAACTACATAGTTGTGCTGAGAAGAATGTTAACCGTGCAAACTGAGAGTAAACGGGTGTTTACTATGGTTTTCCTCATGTTGTATCAGAGAGAAAATCGCTTTCTACGTGCATAACGGATACCCAAGGTCCTCTTATTTACTTAGCAGAAAGTGGCCCTGAACACCTGCTCATGAGCTACTTGAGGTTCACAACATCTACCAAAAGCACCGCACAACAGCTACTGTCCAGTGACCTCCTGAGGTTCTGGGCAAAGGCCAAAGACAAGGCCTCGCTCTGTCCACAAGTTCATAACCTGCAGATCCCAAAGCAACTTAGCTCACTTACGTCTCCTTCCAGAAAGAGCGCCAGGCAGCATTGTGGTCAAAATACTAAAGGATTAAGCAGCACTGTCAAGATGGGAGCTGGTCAGACACTTTCCTCTCTTGGCCTTATCTTTTGCTTTCCAGTCTTTGGTTTCCAAAACTAAGTTTGCTGTCAACAGCCACAAGCCCCACACTGTACAGAACCCATAATAACATTCACCTTAAGCTTGTCTGAGACCTGCAGAGGCGGATGCTTAGACCACAGACACACACCATGTGCACACTGGAAACAGTCACACAGAAAAGGTGCAGCGTTTCAGTTCCATGCACACAGATGGGGGCTCCCATAATCGGCGCTTGTGTTTCTCACCCTGCTTTCCAGGGAAGGGGAAGGAGAAGGAGAAGGAGAAGGGGAAGGAGAAGGGGAAGGGGAAGGGGAAAGGGAAGGGGAAGGGGAAGGGGAAAGGGAAAGGGAAGGGAAGGAAAGGGAAGGGGAAGGGAGGGGAAGCGGAAGGGGAGGGGAAGGGGAGGGAAAGGAAAAGAGGCCCCAGGACCTGTCCGCAGTCAGTGGGAGGGGAGTGAAACCCCGAGTCTCGTGATGCTGCTGGACTCAGAACCAGTGCCCACCGACGCACAGCACGGCCACCTCCACCCTCCCCATTTCCCACGTGGCGAGGCAAAGCGCTTCCAGCCTACACGAGGCAAAACCCTGTGACAGACACCAGCCCTCCACGCGAGCACGCCTGCGGGGCTGGCGACGTGGGAGGCTTACAAGGTCCTCCTAAGGCCAAGGACGCCAGTTTGGCCACCACACCCAACCCCGTCCGCTAATGCCACCGACTGTGAGGGCCCAGGGACATGTGGATAGGAGTGCCTGCCCCTGCCATCCCTGTGAGGGAACCCAGGTGCAGGACGTGGGAGACTGACACGGGACGGAAGGGCGGCGTGGGCCTGCACTCTGAATTCTGAGGAACGGCAGCTGTGCTACGCAGAAACCACTCGTATCTGTCCACAGCCACATAAGTGCTCGGGAGTGGATGCAAGGCAAAGGACAAACCCGGAAATCCTCTTGTTGATGTTGAACTGCTCGCAGATGTCAGACGCCAGCACGGTGAGCTGCGGCCCGACGACGCTGTCCAGTCTCCGGCAGAAGTCCAGCGTCAGGTGTACAGAGGCTGGGGGGAAGGTCACAGACCAGCGCGGCGTTAGTACAGTGTTGTCAGACAGGTGGCCACTCAGACCCCTGACACTAACGTCTCCCAGTGAAGACTCTATGGCTTAAGCGACTCAGAATAAGACAATGAGGGAGTCATGCGATCAAATCAGGGTCCCTGCCCTCCCAATCGGACAGAAGCATACGAGTTAAAATTAGTTAAATTTAAGATGAAAAGGAACCAAGGACTCTCACTACGAAAAGTCACCATCTGCAGGGCCTGTGCAGTGGCAAGCCGGCGACCTGCCCAGTGGGACTTTAGCAGGGCAGGTGTCTATCTACCATACGGGACACATTCCTCAGGGCTGTGAGCTGTCTGATGCTTTATAAACACGACCTTGTTTAGTCCCAAGTCCCTGAGGCAGGCGCCACTGGCCTCGCCCCCGTCAAGAGGTTCAGGAGGTTCCCAGGTCCCACTGCTGAGGGGAGGCCAGGCCTTTAACACCATAGCAGGGGCCAGTTAAGGTGACACAGGTCCAGGTGGGGCGAAGTGCTCCATGTAGCCTTTCTGTGGCTGGTGACAACGTGTATATCGTTTAAGAACAGGACAGTGTAAGTTACAAAAAGCTGACCCAGGCAGGCTGCGATCAGACAAAGGTGGGCACCTACCGTCGATCATGAAGCACACGGCCGCGCTCATGGCCTGCGAAGAAACAAACTGGAGGTCATAACACAGCAGAGAAAGGAAGCTTAATGCTGTAACTAAACGCAGCTTTATCACATCCCACCTTTAACTGAGTCTCTTGTAGGGACTCTGGGACCTCCTTTTGCTGATGTGGCATGACTCAAAATGAGAAAAAATAGTGGTTGCAACATGGGCTCAAACATTAAAAAGATCACGCGCATGGCATTGTGTCGGGTAGTGTTTGATCTGTTGTGCACAGGGGTGCTATGAGTTGGATCTGACTCAACAGCACTAACAACCACCTAACAGTGAGGCTGCTGGGGATGGAGGCTTCGTGTTTGGTGCAGGATAAGGGACTGCACGGCAGCACCAAGACAAATCGGCCTGGCTGCGAGGCACGGACACTCCTGTTAGCTACTCCACGTCTCTCCAGCTTGTTCTCTTTTCATTAGACCCTCAGTCTTCACCTGGGGCAGGTGCTCAGCTACCTGTCTGCATGCCAGGACAGGATGAGGGACTGGCTGCTTTACAGACAACACCTTCCTTACTCCAGCTCTGTCCAAGCCCCCCTGACTCCCGGCCCGGAACACTGTCTCTTCTCCCCCTAAGCCGGAGCCTCTTCCAAGCACCTCTCTCATCCCTTTATCTTCCAGACAGCTACAGGATTCCCTCACCCTTTGATGACCCCCTTCCTGTCCTCCTGGGACATCATTCCTCAGCCTGCATGAATTAAAACAGGCAGGAAAGACGGACACATAGTCTTCTTTCTTGACCCTAAACTACCTTTCTTAAAAATAAAAAAATAAAAAGGAAACTAGCCAGACACAGCGGTGTGCACACCTGCAGATTCAGCCACCTGGGAGGTCAGGGCAGAAGGATTCCTTAAACCTAGGAATTCAAGGCCAGGCAAGGCATCATAGTGAAACTCCATTTCAAAATTAAAAAAAAACAAAAAACACAAAGGCTTCGGTACAGTGGCTCACGCCTGTCATCCCAGCAATTCAGGAGGCTAAGGCAGTAGGATTGAGAGTTCAAGGCCAGAAGCGGCCTACATAACTTAGCAAGACCCTGACTCAAAATAAAAAATGGGCAGGGGGTGCAGCTCGGTGGTAGAGCACTTGCATGGTATGTGCAAGGCCCTGGCTTCCAACCCATACCATCAAAAAAAAAAAAAAAAAAAAAAAAAAAGAAAAAGAAAAAAAAAAGAAAACTCCACCTAACACACGCATGAATCCTTACAAGATAGCATTTTGTTTCTGTCAAGATCCTATTGTTACAGCGTTAGCCAGTCCACAATTGTAAAATCACAGCCAAAGCACAACTCAGTGAAGTGTGGCCACTGCCCACAGCTGGAAGGTGTTTAGGCAACAGAAGGCACTACCCGTTGACCCCCCCTGAGACTTCAGAAACCAGGCAATTGTCTTCCTGCGGGTGGCAAAATTGCCTAAAAGGGCTGAAATCACAGTCCTCCCACCAAGCACCATTCTGGGTTTTACAATACTTCGAAATGCCAGTATCTTTCCAAGAAACTCCCGAGAGGTTGGGAGACATACTTGGGTTCCCATGCAAGAGAGATTTACTTTACTATTGAGCTGCAGTACTGGAGGAAAAATCAGCTGTTACCTTATAAACAATTAAATGGAGCTCTTCGTAAGTGTCGTCTGTGTTTACAAAAATTTTGGGGAATCTGCATTTTGCTTCTGGATCATTAAGGTTCAAGGGTCCAGTAAGAAATCTTAAAAGCAAGCACAGAGGTGACTCAGTGAGGTAAAGTTCAGACAGGAATAGATAAATGGAGCACATTACTACTCAACAGATGGCAAAACTATTTTTTGATGCTAGATACTATTTGGTAACCACAAAAACAGGATATGATAAAATAATAGCTTAAATTCATTAGAAACGACAGAATGTCCTTTGTTGATTATTACCAATAAAACAGCCCAAGGGAATACAATGCTCCTGTTTTTACCTCTACCGGAAAAGCTAATGAAACCCAACACTGTAAATCAAAGAGAAGTCTTACCTTCCGTAGTGCTGAAGATTTCCTGGCATTTCTGCCCTGATTGGGGAATCCCTTCCTGCCAACTGCAAACACATTTCACGTTGAGGAAGGACCCATTCCAGTTTTTATTTTCAAAGCTTTGACAAACAGTATCCCTATCTAACTGGTTCTCTGCCATTTTCCTGTATCCATTTCCAAAATTCCAGCCAAAAAGGTGGAGGCAGAAGTGGGGTGGATTACAAAAGCACACGAAGAACTGATCTGAACAAGTACTGGCATCACCCAACCCAGTCCTACCCTAAGTTCCACAAACTCATTCAGTTCCTTTTATAAGAGTAACGGGAGTTCCTTGTATGGCACTAGTTAAAGTCATCGTACACTACCCCGAGGCACATCGGCTTCCCATTCCCTACAGAGAGAAGGGTGCCAATCTGCACAGCTCCTGGACACCACCAGACGTCAAAACTGGGTCTGTCTGGTGTCCAAGCCTCTGCCTTTGGCCGTGACGACGTCTCCTTGGAGATTTGTATCTGTCACATACTTCTAGCTACTTTTGCTGAAGATACACCATTTCAACAGCCGTAGGAAGTAGAAAACATCCAAATCCAATAGTCATGTTAGCTGAAACTTGTTATTCCTTTAAAAAGATGTGACGCCCTTCTGGCTATATAAAGTGCTGGCATGTAAATCTCAGAAGACTGAAACACCCATGGTGCATGTCTGCAATCCCAGAGACGCAGAGAAGCAAGAGGATCTTGAGTTCCAGGCCAGAGGCAGCCTGTGTAACTTAACAAGACCTTATCTCAAAATAATAATGTTTAAAACCTGGGCTGGAGGTGTGGCTCAGTGGTAGAGCACTCGCATAGTATGCATTAGGCCCTGGGTTCAGCCTCCCAGTCCTTGAGGGGTAGAAAGATCCAAACACATAGTGAATGGTGGAAAACGCACAGCCCGACTCATCCACGCCGTCTGTGCTGAGGGAGGACCTCACACGCCCGCATCTTCACCACCACTATGTGCACTGTGGCTTCTGATTCCACAACCCCCTCTCTATACACAGCAAAGCATCGGTGTCATCCGCTGTGGTCCGGCGCTGTCACAGGTTTTGCTAAGCACCTGGGGTGGTCCCTGAGGGGTATGCTGGCAGGCCAGTGCTTCACGACCCGGCAGACCTGTGGCCAAGTCCTGGCTCGGCCAGATCACCACTGGGGGCCCCTGGGCTGTGGTTTGGATCTGGGGTGTCACGTGCCGAAGGCCTGGTGCCCTCTGGTGGCACTGCTGAGAGGTGGCTGGTCACTAGAACACCAACTGCACTATTAGGAGGCGGGGTCCAGCTGGGGGAAGGATGTCACTGGGGGCAGCCTTTCAAAGACCTGTCTTCTCTCCGGTCCCTTGCTCGCTCCTCTCTCTGCTTCCTGGCCCCCACTGCCATGGCACTGTGCCTGGCCTCAGGCCCACAGCCATGGACCCAGCCAGTCTGTACTGAAACCTCTGCAATCACGAACGAGAAGAAACCTTTCCTCGTCTGAGCCGTTCTTCTGACGTACTCATTCCCTCCTGGGCATGCGGAGCTCACACACCCCGGGAGGGGGCTGATGCCCCAAAGCCTGAGTAGCCTCACCTGCAGGACGGGACAGCACACTGAACTCCTGGGACCGCTCTGGGGAGGTCAGGGGCTCATGCAGGGAGGCGGGCATTGGCAACAGGTGCAGAGGAAGCTCAACGGCCAGTCACTGTTCTTGGCCTGCCTAGAGAGGAGGCAGGCTCTGACGAAGTGCTTCTCAAACCTCTCTGTCAAGCTGTTTTCTTGCAGTCCTGGGGACAGAACCCAGGGCCTTGCATAGGCTAGGCCGGTGCTCTACCACTGAGCTACACCCTGAGCTCTTCTTTATTTACTTTGGGGGGGCTGCAGTATTTAGGGGTTGAACCTAGGGCTTTGTACATACTTTGCAAGTGCTCTACCACTGAGCTTCACCCCTGGTCCATTTTTTAATCTTGAGATAGGGTCTCACTATGTTACACAGGCTGCCTCTGGCCTCAAACCTGTGATCCTCCTGCCTCTGCCTCCCGAGCCCCTGGGGTGACAGGGGTGCGCCACTGCGCCTGGCTTGAGCCCCTCTTTCAATGTTCTATCAAAGAGATTTTTCCTGTTTTTTCAAATGAAGGCCTTAAAAAAAAGAGAACGAAGGAGAGGAGGAGGAGGAGTGAGAGGGAAGGGGTGGGAGAGAGAGAGACACCGAGGCCTTGCAAGCAAAAACAGTGAGTGCATGCATACAACCTGGACAAAAATGATGTTTTTTATGGGCTACCAACACTTTTCACTTCCAACCCAACTGAAGCTTCGTCCAACCCAACTGAAGCTTCGAAAGGATACTTTGGGCAGAACACTGGTGTTTAATGTTCTACGCGGAGAACTGGGAAATTAAGCAGCAGAGTGGAAAAGCCAAGCCTCCAATACATCATCTACTCACAATGAGCTCTCACGTGTAGGTAAGAGACTGCTCGATATTTTTTTTTTTTCTTTGATGCACTAGGGATTTGAACCCAGGTCCTCACACATGCTAGGCAAGTGCTCTCCACCGAGTTCCATCCCCAGCCAGAGATTATAGTATTAACCAGGGCTGGGCACAGATTCCTGGCATCTCCAGAGTTCCCCAAAGCCCACTTAAAACCCAGTTTTTCTCCACCTCATGAGTTGCTCCTCTTAAAAATACACCATTGCTATTGTACTTGGACACAACAGAGTGGAGAAAAGCTGACGGGCAGTCTTCTGGGCTCCTGATCGATAAGGAACTGACCACCACTAAATATCACCCCACCAACAGAAAACACGGCTCAGAGACAGCCTGCCTCCCTGTCCCCCAGTGCAGGCATGGGGGTGTCTCCAGCGCCCCATCATACCTCAGGTTCGATGTGCCTGGGAAACAGAGAGGTGGTGAGGTATTTGTATAAAATTCTCATGTCGTCTTGTTCCAGTCCACTCCTGAAACATCAGAAAGGCACTGGGTTAAAGTTTGGAACTGGGCTTCTGTCTTGCCTCTGCTCTGCAATAAAGCTCATCTTCTCTTTACATTAGGTCAGGCAAGGAACGAGTTAAACCTGAGGGCTGGCACCAGCACTTGACCCTGACCTGCTATACAGGACAGTTCCATGGTCCTGTCCTTTATAGACTGGAAATAAAAAGCCCCAACAGAGTTGATTTCAGGGCTGCATTCCATGCAGGATTACTTAGAGAGCCTTAATAGCCGCACTGCTGTACCCCAGGAGCAGATGTCTCTTGGGATCGTGGCCTGCACAGCAGCGCCACACTCTGGAAAAACACTGGGATGCTGGAGCAAGGAACTTGATCCTCGGTTTTAGACAATGTACATGGATTTTAATTCTCTAAATCTCAACACAGAAAAAAAGGAGGGAGAGCTTGAGGCAAACCACCTAATCTCAGAAGAGACGAAACAAGGAGCGTGCAGGAAAAGTGCTGAGAAACCAGTAGGCCTCCAACTCTGAAATGGTTTTTTAAGATAAGCAGACAATGTGGCCATACATGGCGTTTGTGTTCTGTGGTCCTAGGGATTGAACCCAAAGCCTTGCACATGCTATGCAAGTGCTCTAACCACCCAGCTGCACCCCCAGCTCCCTTTATATATTTTGACCAGGATCTCACTAAGTTGTGCAGGCTGCCTCTGGCCTCAAAATAATGATCCTCCTGCCTCAGCCTCCCAGGTTGCTGGGGTTACAGGTGTGAGCGACCATGCCTAGCTCTAAATGGACTTTTGTCCATCATCCCAACTCCATTTCTGGTGGAGACATCAAGTTATCTGACAGCTTTGTCTTTTAGCAGAAGAATGAGGTAGCTTGCTCAATCATTCAATATACTCTTTCTTAACAGGGTCTAAATTATAAACTGTTACTATCAAATCAAATAAACAGAAGCACAGAATAGGGTCAACTTGGAGTAACTTAGGAAATATCAAAGACATTTACTCATAAAACTGTCAAATGCTGAAAAGTGAATCAATACACTATAAAGAAAAATTTCTCCAAAAATAGGCCAAAAACTCCTCACAAGAAAGTCAACTGACACCCACCCACCACCACAAACAGCAATAAATATCTAACCCTGGCAATGGCTCCCACAAAAGCCAGATCCAGCTGGGCAAGGTGGTGCACACCCGTAATGCCAGTAACTCGGGAGGTGGAGGCAGGAGGATCTCAAGTTCGAGGACAGAGGCAGCCTGTGTAATTTAGCAAGCCTGTCTCAAAACTAACAAAAAAATGGGATTAGGGTACAGCCCAGTGGTAGAGCACTTGTAAAGCTTGTGCAAGGCCCTGGGTTCAACCTCCAAGTACTGGAAAAAAAAATGTTAAATGCATAGTCCAAACAAATGGTATTTTCCACCAATTTCTTGCTTTGAACTGACGGCCAATATTTACTGAGCACCATGTCCCAAGCGCCAGTGATGTGTTGCCATAGAAGTTTCTCCTCGCAATCACACATCAAAAAGATATAGGAGACAGAGTAAGTACACTCTGCTCATGAAGTATAAAACTTTCTTGGAAGCCAGGCTCGGTGGTGCATACCTGTAATCCCAGTGGCTCGGGAGGCGGAGGCAGGAGGATCTCAAGTTCGAGACCAGAGGCAGCCTGTGTAACTTAGAGAGACCCTGTCTCAAGAAGTAAAAAAATGGGCTGAGGGTGCAGCTCAGTGGTCCAGCACTTGCAGAGCATGCAGGCGCGAGGCCCTGGGTTCAACCCCCAGTACTGCAAAAAAACAAAACAAAACAAAACAAAAAGACCTCTTTCTTGGTACTTAAAACACCAGCTTTGGAACAACCAATTGCCTGTCAAAACGTGCCATTTTTCTTAAGGCTTCTGGTTGTTATTTCCTGGGCTGGCCTCTTCCTGTCTGCATACCACATGGGACCACAGAGCTGGGCGCTGCTTGACACCTGGAGACACCATTCGCAAATAGATGTCAAGAGGATCCCCTGGTGCTGGGGAACAGGTAACTGTGAGAGTCCAGGCTTCCAGAGTCCAATCCTCATGGTCACTCTAGCTGCAGGGCCTTCCCAGCACAAGTTGCCATGTTCAAAAGGAACCCTCTGCCTCCAGGGCTCTCCCCTTCGTCACTCCCACATCAGGGCTGTGTGCTGCCTTGGGTATCAGACTCTCTTGGAGAGTGAGGATGAGGCCATGCGCCACAGCTGCAAATCTCTATGATCAGGGGTAGCTGTAACTCTCCCAGCACCTCGGTCATTTTCACAGACCTGCTAGTACACCACCACAGCCATCCTGCCACCTCCTACCTCTCACAGCAGCATTAAGGAGCATCACTTTGTTGGGTGCCGTGGCACACACCTGTAGTCCCACAGACTTGCGAGGGTAAGGCAGAAGAACTACAAGTCTGAAGCTAGAGGCAGTGTCAAAAAATGAAATAAAAAAGGGGCTAGGGGTGTGGCTCAGTAGTAGAGCACTTGCCTAGCATACATGAGACCCTAGGTTCAAAACCAAAAACAAATAACAAAAAAAACCAAAGTATGAAACAGATGCTTTTCACATTATCATTTCTTTGAAGTTTTTCTTGTTGTTGTTAGATGCCATCGAGTCGTGTATGACTCATCACTATACTTATAGGGTTTTCAATGGCTGATTTATTTCGGGGTTGCCGCGAGAGTGGATTGCCATGCCCATTTTTGCAGTGCTAGGAATCAAACTCGGGACCTCAGAGACTGCAGAGCGGCGCTCTACCAATTGTGCTGAATCCCAGCCCTTGAAGATTTTAGAAAACAAAAATAGGAATCCTAACTCTTATGTGGAGCTGGGATTTAGCTCAGTGGGTAGAGCACTGCGCTGCAGTCTCTGAGGCCCCGAGTTCAATTCCCAGCACCGCAAAAATGGGAGAAGGGCCTGGCAATCCACTCCCAAGGCAATCCCAAAACAGCCAGTGAAAACCCTATGAGGGTCGCTATGAGTCGGTTACCGACTCGATGGCACCTAACAACAACAACAACAACTCTTATGTGGACAATTTCTCCACTTTACATGGAGATAGTTTTAAGATCTCCTGCTTGATAATTTTTTTTTTTTTTTTTTTTTTTTTGCGGTACTAGGGGTTGAACCCAGGGCCTGGACCACTGAGCTGCACCCCCAGCCCATTTTGTAGATTTTATTATTTTCTGAGACAGGGTCTCGCTAAGTTACACTGACTGTCTCTGGTCTTGAACTTGCTATCCTCCTGCCTCCTCCTCCCCAGCCGCTGGGATTACAGGCGTGCGCCACCACGCCCGGCTCCTGCTTGGTAATTGTAAAGGTTATAACCCTAGCTTTGAGTAATTCTTGATTTATTTTAACAGTATCTATAAAGAAGTTTCCTGCCATGCCCCCTGCTGTCATGTTCTGTGTGGCAACGTGTTATCCATGCGGTCACTGTTGTTGATGGCCATGACTCCTTCCTCTTACATGGAAACCTCAGAGTGTTACCTACCAAATGAGTTGATCGTTGTAGAGAAACGCAGTGTATTTGACTATATTCAGGCTCTCCTCCATTCTATTAATAAAGGACTGGATTTTCAGATAAGTCATTTTATCCAATGGGAAGAAGCTGATTCCACCAAAAATGTCAAGTAAGTCACAGGACTGCAAATGTAGCGTTTGCAAATACTGCGGGTAAAGATAAGACATAAAACTTACAGCATTGTCAATATTGTGCTAACATCTGCAAATAACTAGTATTTACGGTACAGTTACACACTGACAAGACAGCGCCATGATGAGAAGCAGGAGAGCCCTGGATGACTCAATCCGAAATCAGAGCTTAAAACATGAAGGTTGAGCTGGGCGCGATGGAGCACCTCTGTCATCCCAGCCACTTAGAAGGCAGAGGCAGGAGGATCACGAGTTCGAGGCCAGACGCAGCCTGCGTAAGTTAGCAAGACCCCGACTCAATAAAAACATAAAAATGGGCTAGGGGTGCAGCCCAGTGGTAGAGCATTTGCAAAGCATGGGTGAGGCCCTGGGTTCAACCCCCAAGTATAGCAACAATTTAAAAAAAAAAAAAAAAGTCTGAACCTAACATTTATTCAGAATCTGTTTTATCTTTTTACGGTATGTGATTCCACATATTTGGGAGAAGGACCCAGCAGCCCACTCCCAAAAAACAATCAGCCATTGAATACCCTATGAATAGCAGAGAAGCACTGACAATAGTGTTCTGTCTGTTGTACATAGGGTTGCTATGAGTCAGACACCGACTCGATGGCACCTAACAATCACCACAATTCCTATTAGTGCTCCTCAGATTAAGCTCATTAAGGATCCACACAATAACACCATGGGCAGACAGCACCATCCTGAAGGACTTTAGCCAGGATAAAAACAAGAATTAGGAAATAGCATGAGAGTGACTAATTACTATCATTAAAGTATAGAAACAAAGAAAAGTAATTGACAAAAACAGAACAAAAAATCAGTAACAGGTAGGACTGGAAGTGTAGCTCAGTGGTAGATCACTTGCCCAGCACACCAAGGCCTTGAGTCCAGGCCCACAGAGCTCCTTGTGGCTCTAGGTTTGCCAGTAGTACCTCCAAGGCTCTTTGCCACTTTCAAGGTCTGGACTTTTGTATGTAAAAAACAAACTTATCTGCGTCTGTATTTCTCCTTAACATTCTTCCCAAAGTTCTCAGGATGGGATCCAGGGCCTTGCATGTGCTAGGCAAGCACTGCACCTCTGAGCAGCATCCCCAGCTGCCTCCACATTTCTCTGAAGATCTTTTTTTGAATACTGTTCAAGGTATAAGTAAAATTCAAAACACTTACCCGATGGAAGAATTTCTCTAATCTTTCTTTTAGGAGCTTGACACCTCCATCTTCCATAGCTTTCAGAAAAGTCCCATTAAAAAGCTAATGATGTAAAACATTATGGGGGGGAAAAATCAATTTCCTAGCAACTCAATTTCTCAGTATTGCAAGAACTTCTTTTCAAATAAATCAGTTCATTATTACCCCACCCAGTTCTCTTTAAATACGGGAAATGCTTACATGAGAAAGTCTGAGTTATAAGTTTTACAAAAAAAAATAAATATACTCTTAAGTCATGATGTCATTTTTATGAAACTACCTAATTGTCTTAAACATGGTTTGGAAATGAATCTCACATTATTTTAATTATGTACCTATATAGGCTGGTGGGCTGGGATTTAGCTCAGTTGGTAGAGCGCTGCTCTGCAGTCTCTGAGGTCCTGAGTTCTATTCCAAGCACCGCAAAATAGGAAAAGGACATGGCAACCCACTCCCAAGGCAATCCCGAAACAGTCAACCATTGAAAACCCTATGAGGGTCACTATGAGTCGGACTCAACTTGATGGCACCTAACAACAACAATACAGGCTTAGAAAAATATCTGTAGAAAATAAATTTTTTTTCTAAAGATTATATCACAAAAAAGCCAAAAAAACAGACAAGTTTTGTTTGTGTCAGACAGGGTCTGGTTGTCTTGAATTCCTGGGCTCAAGTGATCCTCCCACCTCAGGCTCCCAAATAGCTGGAACTACAGCACTTATGCAACCATGCTGGACCAGACATGTTGTAGATTTTTAATTCATATTTAAGTTTCACTTGTTTTTGCAGTGCTAGGGAATGAACCCAGGGCCTTGCCCAGGTTAGGCAAGCATTCTACCACTGAGCTACATCCCCAGCCCTCACCAAGCTTTTTAAGTATCTGCACTCTGTTGTTAGGTGCTGTCGAGTTAGGTCCAATTCACAGCAACCCTCCTAGGGTTTTCAATGGCGGACTGTTTCGGGATTGTCTTTGACTGAGCTGTCCTTCTCCTATTTTTGCAGTGTGGGGTATCAAATCTCGGTCCGCAGAAAGTGTAGAGCAATACTATACCAACTGAGGTAAACCCCTGCCCCTCTGCATTCTGTATGTTCCTCAAAAACACAGACGCATTTGTTCACCAAGGAGGATAAATTCCTCGTACAAGACTAGGAATGGAGAATGGGGTTTCAAGGTCGTCAATATCGTCTCCCCTAAGACAGATACACAGTCCCTTTGCAATCACTTAAGAATTTCTTTTAACCCTGTGCACCATGGCATACACCTGTAATCCCAGAGATGTGGGAGGCGGAGGCAGGAGGATCGCAAGTTCGAAACCAGAGCCAGTATGCATAACTTAGCGAAACCCTGTCTCAAAAAGTAAACAAAAATGGGGTGGAGGCGGCAGCTCAGTGGTCCAGCACTTGCAAAGCATGCAAGCTCAAGGCCCTGGGTTCAACCCCCAGTACCAACAATTTAAAAAATTTTTTTAAATTAAAAAATAAAAATATAAATAAAAATGTTTAAAAACGGGCTGGAGGAGCAGAGCAGCTCAGTGGTAGAACACATGCCTAACACGTGCAAAGTCCTGGGTTCAAACCCACAGTACTACAAAAAGCAAAGCAAAACAAAAACAAGAAAAATGATCCCTAAACCTGTAACTAGGGGGAAATGGCCACTCTCCGTTCAAAGAACACCATGCTTACCTTGTACATGCTGTAGCACTGCTGTAGCACTGAACTATAGACCTTGTCCTGTGAACAAAAGAGCGCAGATCACATTCAGCTGGAGGGGAAAACTGGCTAGAGGGGAGCAAAGACACAGGGTCTTGCTATGTAGCCCAGGCTGGCCTTAAACTTGAGATCCCCTTGTCTGTACCTCCTTTGTTGTTGGGGTTATAGGCATGGCCCCCATGCCTGGCTTAGTACATTGATGCTTGGCAAGCAATATAATTATAAACTTGCTCCTATAACAATGCTGAAATAAGAGGTATTTAGGTTCAAATTTGTAAGCCAGTAAGCCTAATGTTGGGCTGGGATTTAGCTCAGTGGGTAGAGCACTGCGCTGCAGTCTCTGAGGTCCCGAGTTCAATTCCCAGCACCACAAAAATGGGAGCAGGGCCTGGCAATCCACTCCCAAGGCAATCTCATAAAAACAGTCAGCCATTGAAAACCCTATGAGGGTCGCTATGAGTTGGAACCGACTCGATGGCACCTAACAACAACAACAACAAGCCTAACGTTAGAAGGGCTTTACACACAGGTGATCAGTAGAATGTATTAGTGAGACAGAGCACCTATGCATTTTTAAATTGTGCTGTTGTAAATAATAAACGTAAAACTTTCCTACACACCCCAACAAACTTTTGTAAAAGCCGCCTAGTTTAAATCTAAGTTACTCAACATACTCAGGAGTACATTTTTTTCCTAAAAATATGAAATAAGAAATGATACCTTACCAATAGTTCCTCCTCTTGGTATTCAACAATTGGTTTTCCATCTTTACTTTGCTTTTCAATTATAGGATTCCGAACAACCTACAAAGTTTGATAAACTGAAATTATATGAAAAATTGATTACATAGTTTTTCATTTTGCTGTAATTAAAAAAAAAAAAAAAAGGAGGCTAGGAATACAGCTCAGTGGTAGAGAGTTTGCCCACCAGGTACAGAGCCATAGGTTCAATTCCCAGCAACACAAAAATAAAATTAAAAAATCTATTACACTACCAGAAACAATTTCTTAAAACAATCCCAAGAACAAACATACTGAATAGCAATTTGCTTTTTAAATTGCAAACAACTTTACCATAATTCCTAATAACTTTACTATGTAACTTCAGAGAGAGATACTATGTAAATACCATAACCATCCAGAAATTTTCTTCTGGTTCATTGAAGAACTGTCTATTCTTCTGTGTGTGCAAAGATTTTGCAGGTTTTGATGGACTAAAGGTCCTAAAAAAGTTAAAAGACTAAGTTTGGAACAGTTCTCCAATGTAAGCTGCAAGAATTCACTGAGCTATACAAAAAGCACATTTAAAGACATTACCTTGTAAACTGTACAATAGCTTCACATAATCCAACATTTCTAATTTTTTCATTCTTTTCTACTTCATTTGGATGATAAAACAAAATCTTATTTTCCTCCTGAAGTATGAAAAAACACCACAAAATATAAGCAATTTTTCATCTTAACTGTTTAAAATGTCAATTTTAGGGTCCACCTCTCCTGTCATATACGCTAAGGACAAAACCAAGAACTCCTTTTTAGAAAAACGGGAATTAAATCAAGTGGGTGGCAAACACCTTTAATCCCAGGAACTCAGAAGGCTGAAGCAGGAGAGTTGCCAAGTTCAAGGCTAGAGGCAACCTAGTAATTTAGAGAGACTCTGTCTCCAAACAAAAAAATTAAAAATGGGCTGGGGGTTCAGTCCTGTCTTAGAGCACTCCCAAAGTGTGTGTGAAACCCTGGATTCAACCCCCCAGTATGGCAAAACAAAATCCACCTGGGAATTACCTCCTCATCATTGTGCACACACCACCCAACAGTCGGAAAGGCAAATACGGTATCCACTAAATCACATTTCATGTGAAGCAGCAGTAGATAATTTTAATAAAAACCTCTGGCTTTTTTTTCCCCCGTGTGCTAATTTGTAATACCCCAACGCTTGGAAGAAATATACGTGTGCACATGGGCGTAGGAATACAGCTTCTGGCAAATTAAAACCGGCTGGTTCACGGGCATTTGGACTGACAGACATCCTTTAAAGGGACTATGATTCGCTGGCAACAAAACACAGCTGTGGAAATCCTTTGAGGAGGTCACCATCCTCATCAAAACAAAGACTCTAAGGATGCCTTATTTTGGGGAGAAAAAACAAAAAACAAAAAACAAAAAAAAAAACCCCACCACCAATAGCAAAAAGAAACCAAAAAAACCAAAAAACTTTCCAAGGGCCCTCCAAGTTTGCTTTTTATTAGAGGGTGGGCTGCAGTCCACACCACTCTGGCTCTCCACTTCCAATTGGAGACTTCGGGTAATAAAGACAAATTATTAATCACTTAACTGGAGTTGATGCAAAGCGCGGACACTTAACCTGAGCGCAATGGTTAACCCGACCGACCTTCCTTATACAGAAAGCCATCGATCCAGGAATGGAGACGCTCCGCCCCGTGTCAGGTCCCCGCAGCCCCGCGCCCCGACCTGGCACACGTCCCGACCTGCAGGTCCAGGTGGGCAGAGTGACAGCAGCCGCCTCCCCGGGGCACCCTGCGGTTCTGGAGGACCGGAGATCCTCCCGCCCCCCAACCCGGCCGTCTCGGCCCCCGGCGGACGCCCCTGCCCTTCCCTTTCCGCACACCTCTCCCTCGCGCGGCCCGAAGCGCGGGTTGTAGATGAAGAAGCTCAGCAGCGCCGGCGGGAACTGCTTCTCCTGGGCCGCCCACGCCCCTGTCCCGGCTGCCGCCGCCGCCATGCCGGCCCGGCCCCCGCCTCGGGAGCCTCCCTCTGCCTGCGAAGGGAACCGCAAGCCGCTAGGGGATCGCACTTCCGCCTCATGCGCCGCCACCCCGGAAACGGTCGCTACCTGCCCGGAAGCAGAAGGAGACCCCTCCCTCCTCGCGTCGCGCTGTGTCCCGTGCTGGTGCGTCCGGGCGGAACGGGTTCCCGTCTGCTTTGTGGTCCTCGGTGTTTCTTATATAGCGTCACGGAGCTCAGGTGAGGAGTTTGTATTTTAATTGGCCCGTGAATTTATTTTATTTTTACTTTATTTTTCGATACATGAAGTTGGAATCCAGGGCCTCGCACATACTTCGCAAGTGCTCTACCGCTGGACTCCCCGCATTTTTTATTTTTATTTCTTATTTTGAGACAGGATCTCGCTAAGTTACCCAAGCTGCCTCTGGCCTCCAAACAGAAAGAGAGAGAAAGAGAGAGAGAGAGAGGGAGAGAGAGGGAGAGGGAGAGAAAGGAAGGAAGGGGGGGAAGGAAGGAAGGGAAAGAAGAAAGAAAAGAAAAAGAAAAGGAAGAAAGGAAAGAAGAAAAAGAAAGAGGAAGGAAGGAAAGGGAAAGAAAGAAAAGGAAAGGAAAGAAAGGAAAGAATGAAGGAAAAAGAACCAAGTTCTATTAATCAGGGTCAAGTAGAAATAAGAGAAGCATAACTGCTGGAAAATACATACTTACATAGGTATAATATATGCAATCATGTAATTTTCAGAGGTAAATTACAGGTGTTATGCAATCAGTCATCCTGTATATTAAAAATGACAGGTGTGTGCCTGTAAGAGCTCATTAAACAGCCTCCGAAAGACTGTCACCTTCTTTTCTGCTGCTGAAGCTTGATGTCTACAGAGCAGAAACTCAGGAAGGGGCGAGGGATGTAAAGTCAGGGAAGTGGAGGCAGGCTGCTGAGGAGGGCAGGCTGCAACCCTTTTGGTCTTTTACTGCCTCCAGTTCTGACAATGAGGAGCTGCTCCAGGGAAAAGCTGGTGTCCTTTGTCACAGAGAGAGACACATGCCTGGAATTGGGGAGCAGAAGGAGGGTTTCACACCGAGGAGGTGGACCCATAGATGCCCGGCCACCTGCCCTGACCTCCCAGTAGTAAAATACTGTGGCTGCTCTCTCATGTCCCTCCCCAATCTCAAGCAATATGTCTTAGGGGGCACCCTAACTGGACCCGATAGCCTAAGCGGGTGGGCATACTGCAAACCCACCTCCCAGGTGATACCAAGATTTGATGAAATAAAGCCGTACCTGTTGTTAGGTGCTGTTGAGTCGGGATTGACTCATAGCAACCCTATGTATAACAGAGTGAAACAGGCACCAGATCTGACAGCGCTTCTCCGCTATCCACAGGATTTTCAATAGCTGCTTGTTTTCCGAGTGGGTTGCCAGGTGCTGGGGATCGAACCCGCAGCCTCAGAGGGTGCAGAGCAAATCCTCTACCAGCTGAGCTAAACCCCAGCCCCAAGGCTGTACCTATTTGGGTGTTCATGTTGCTCTGTCTATTTACCTACATGTTTGAATATTTTATGACCTAAAAACAATTTCAGGTGTGAATCCATTTATAATCATTGTAAAACCCTTAGAAAACAATGTCAAGATCTACCCCACCACCACCAAAATGGTTGTCTTTTTGAAACGGGTGAAAACATTATGTAAATGTATAGTCTTTCGAGTGAATAAATTAACAGGCCAGGTGGAAACTATCCTGGTGATTCCAATTTCATCTGTCTTCTTAAGTGTTTGCAAAGTAATCCCATAGTTTAACATTAGCAGAAGAGAGATAAGATAGGTTTTTGCTTGAAATTGGATTCCTGAGTGCTCCTTACATAACATTCAACAGTAGTTGTTACACAGAATTAACTATGTAAACCTGAACAGATGGATAAATATTTCCCATGTTTGCTACATTTTATTTTTGAGCTACAAAGAACTACTTTGAAAACCTATATATTTTAAAAACCTTATAGCTGGGTGTGGTGGTGCATGCCCTGTAATCCCACCATGAGGGAGGGAGAGGCAGGAGAATCTCTGCAAGTTCAAGACTAGCCTGGGCTACATAGTAGGTTCCAGGCTAGCCAGCAATATGTAGCAAACCCAGGGTACTGGATTTACAGGTGTGTACCACCATGGCTGGCTAACTCAGATAATTTAAAAATTAAAAAGCATTTGTACTTTCAAATAATACCATCAACGATTTGAAAATGCTAATGTTTGTACAAAATTTAAACTTAGAAAAATGACAAAAACAACCCCAAAAGTGCATATGCTCAAATGCCCAAGGAACTGCAACATACCTTCAAAGATGGAAGGAATCCTACTAAACACCCTGCAAATGCAAACAGTATAGTTAGAAATTGGCCAGAGTGATCTGGGCGCAGTGGTGCACACCTGTAATCCCAGCGGCATGGGAGGCGGAGGCAGGAGGATCACAAGTTCGAGACCAGAGGCAGTCTGCGTAACTTAGAGAGACCCTGTCTCAAAAAGTAAAAAAATGAGCTGGGCGTGGTGGTGCATGTCTGTAATCCCAGTGGCTTGGGAGGCGGAGCCAGGAGGATTGCAAGTTTGAAACCAGAGAAAATCTATGTAATTTAGCGAGACCCTGTCTCAGGAAGTAAGGAAAAAAAAAATAAAAGGGCTGGGGGTGCAGCTCAGTGGTCCAGCACTTGCAGAGCATGCAGGCGTGAGACCCTGGGTTCAACCCCCAGTACTGCAAAAAAAAAAAAAAAAAAAAGAGAGAGAGAGAGAGAGAGAGAGAGAGAGAGAAAAGAAAGAAATTGCCCAGAGTAAAGATGATTGTTTTATTTAAGCGTACCACTTGGCACTGTAGGGGTATTAAATACAAAGATAGCTCCTTCTGATTGCTATTTATTGTCTATTGATGGAGATTCTAAAATTAAGTTTCTAAGACCAGGTTTGTTGTTGTTGTTGTTGTTAGGTGCCATGGAGTCAGTGTCTGACTCATAGCAACCCTGTGTACAACAGATGAAACACAATTGTCATGCTTCTCTACTATTCATGGGTTTTCAATGGCTGATTGTTTTTTGGGAATAGGTTCCCAGGTCCTTCTCCCAAGCCTACAGCACCTGGTGTTCCCAGGCAGTCTCCCATCCAAGAACTAACCAGGCCTGACTCTGCTTAGCTTCTGAGATCTGATGGCATTCAACACCACAGTGCCATGGCTGCAGGCAAGACCAGGTTGGAAGAATGTAAATGTAGTCAATTTGTTATCTTTTGTTTTCAGGGTTTTTGTTTTTGGGTTTTTTTTGGAATTTTTTAATGTACACCTTAATGTGACTCATTTTAACATGCTTTTCGTTGTGACATTTTCATATATGCATTTTGTTGCACATTATTCGTATAGGTTCCCCCTCACTCTCTTGTACACTTCCTCCCCTCTCCCACCCCCCATCAAAGATTTCTCTACCATTTACTTGTCTTTTTATGGTAATATTTTTCTATATATCCTTGGGTTCCAGTTCTGTTTAAGATAGAAACTTTTCTTGTAGTGAACTTTCTTTTTACCTTGTCAGAACTATTACATGCATTTTCTAGACCATCTATTATAATACCATTCTTAGCTTTTTTTCCCCTTTTATTATGATCCGACCCTTGTATAGGATTCTTTCCTTCCTATAATTTTGACTCAGCTCCCACATATGAGTGAGAACAGGTGGTGTTTCTCTTTCTGAGCTTGTATTCCTTCACTTAAAATAATTTTCTCCAATTCCGTCCATTTTTGGTTTGTTTTTCTGAGACAGGTTCTCATGGTGCAACTCAGGCTGGCCTCCAGCTTGTAATCCTCCTGCCTCAGCCTCCTGTGTGCTGAGATTACTGACACGGCCCCCACACTCAGCTTTAGAGCCTTGGTTCTTAAAACAGTCCATAATTTGTTTCCACACTGCACACTGGGATTCTGGTCCTTTATTTTCTTTCCACTTCATCATTCTTCCACAGCTAAGGGTCCTATATCCTAACCAGCTCTACAGGGGGGCACTCAAACCCACAGGGATCCATAGTACTCATCCCACGGGGCTTCTGGCCATCATATAAGCCTCAGAGAAATAATGTGAATGATGATGCTTTTATCATCACATACCTGGGAGCTTTTAATTCACCAAAGGCTCCACCAGCTCTTGGATCAGCAAAGACAACCCCACCCTAATCCAGAGTAAGGTTGTAGATATTTATTATTGTAATTTTTTTTCCTGTGACCTAGGAGGTTATCAGAATAGGAACAGTAACTAGAGGGATTATATGAGTGCCCAGAGGACACTGGGTCATAGGTCTTACTTACTTACTTACTTACTTACTTATTTATGCAGTGCTAAGGATCTAACCCAGGGCCTTGAACCTGCTGCCCAAGCCCTCTGCCCCTGAGCTACACCTTTAGCCTTTTGTTATGGGTCAACTTTCTTTCTTCCTTTCTTTTTTGTAGTACTTGGGGGTCGAACCCAGGGCCTTGCACATAATTTGCAAGTGCTCTAGCCCTGGCCTTCACCCCAGCCTCTTTTTTATTTTTTATCTCACTAAGTTACCCAGAGCCTGCAGCCGTACCAAGCCGTACCGCAGTGGCATTGGATCCTGTCAGATCTCGGAGGCTAAGCAAGGTCAGACTTGGTTAGTCCTTGGATGGGAGACTGCCTGGGAACACCAGGTGCTGTAGACTTGGGAGAAGGACCTGGCAACCCACTCCCAAAAATCAATCACCCATAGAAAACTGTATGAATAGCAGAGAAGCATGACAATAGTGTTTCTCCTGTTGTATGTAGGGTCACTACGAGTCAGACACCAACTCCACGGCACCTAACAAGTTACCCAGGCTGCCTCTGGCCTCAAACTGCGATCCTCTCGCCTCCACCTTTTGGGATGACAGATGTGAGCCACTTTACCCAGCTTTGTCATAGTCTTACTGATGCTGTCATCTCAGCACTCAGGAGGCAGAGGAAGGAGGATTAAAGCAAGTTTAAGGCCAACTTGGTCTACATAGTGAGTTTCAGGCCCACTGGGGCTACATAGCAAGATCTTGTCTCAAAAAAACTAAAACAACAACAAGCAAAAAATGAAACAAACACACACACAAACAACCAAAAAAACTCATAAAGCTGTACGGGAAGCGATTTAGGAGAGCCCCAGAACGTGAAGATCATGGGAGCTGGGTAAAAAGTGTAAACTTTTAAAACAAATGCCCGGGAAAGTGCTTCAGTGACTTCCAGATGTCCTCAGCTCTTAGTGTCAGCCAATGAAGAGCTTTGTGTGCTACCTGGAAACCAGCCTAATGAGAATTTCCTGGCTTGAGACCGCCCAGCCCTGTAAGAGGACCTCGGAGGCTAGCTTCGAAAGAGAAAACAAGTTCAGGTGTAATCAACGCAGGCAGTGTCACCTAAGAGCCAGGAAAATGGTGGCTGAGAAGTCGGAGGTGGCAGAAGGTTGGATAAGGACAGATAAGTCTCTCTGAGAGCTTATTTATCCAAGGGAAAAAGAAAAAAAAAAAAAAGAGGAGCCGGGCATGGTGGCGCAGATGTCTATAATCCCAGCAACTCGGGAGGCAGAGGCAGGAGGACTGATGTGGAGGCCAGAGGCAGGTTGCATAACTTAATGAGACCCTGGCTCAAAATAAAAAATGGCTGGAAGCACAGCTCAGTGGTAGAGCACTTGCAAAGTGCGTGAGGCCCTGAATTCAGTCACCAAGTACTGCAAAGAAAAACAAAAAGAAGAAAGAAAGAAAAAAAGGACTTGAAAGTGGGCCTGTTTGTGCTAACCTAGAATACCAAGTCTCCTTAGCTTTATAGGTCACTATAGTGCCACAGTTTTGTCCTATACCATTTGTTTTTACTTAAATGTCTTATAGCCATTTAATACCCAGTAGCAGAGAACACACCAGTAGGAGTGATTTTATGCTGGCTAAAATCTCTTCACCTGCAGCCATAGCATTGTGGTGTCCAATCCCATCAGATCTCAGAAGCTAAGCAGAGTTGGGCCTGGTTAGTCCTTGGATGGGAGACCACCTGGGAACACCAGGTGCTGTAGGCTTGGGAGAAAGACCCAGCAACCCACTCCGCAAAAACAATCAGCCATTGAAAACCATATGAACAGCAGAGAAGCACTGACAATAGTGTTTCACCTGTTGTACATAGGGTCGCTATGAGTCAGACACTGACTCGACGGCAACTAACAACATATTAACTTCAGAGTCAGATGAATTGCTGAGAAAAATCCTAGCATGACAAGGTCATGTATTTGTGACATTTATGTGTATTTTAGACCTACTTCCCCTGTCCCCTTGTGCACAAGGCCAGTGTGGCTTGGTGAGTGCTTGATAGGACCTGAGATCTTTAGAAAGGGCCCTCGGTCCCCACTTGCTTTGGTCCCTCTGCCTTGCTCAGAAAAACCACACCCACACATCAGCAGATGATGAGAAACTGTCTTTATTGGGTGACTTTTTAAAGGCATTGCCTATGGGGGGGGGGTGTCTTACAGAAGTCACTAGGGCACACCCACCACCAAAAAGCCTTGGACTAAGATCCTCACTCAGACAAGGAGCAAACTGTAGAAGCATTTCAAGGGGCCGTTAAGAAATTAGTTCAGGGCAGGACGTGGGGCTTCCCATTCCCGGGGCTTTGGAGACCTTCTGGCTGAATGTCCCTTTCTCTCTTTTCCTCCACAGAGTTGGGCCTTTAAGAATGCACCATTTCCTGGAATTCTAAAACAGAAGAGGTGAGAACAGGGTCAGTATTAGAAAGAAAGGAAGCGAATTCGCAGATAGCAAGTGTAGCTCCCTTGAAGGGTGTGGAAGGAAGAAATTTGTGAGCATCAGTGACCCAGGCCATTGGACATTTACAGTGTCCCATCTCTGCATAATCTTATTTAACAAACATCCTCAGTTCTGCAGGCTCTTACATTAAAACTCAACCCAATCATTTCTCCCCAACAATGAATTGTCTATTGCATTTTGTGAGCAATTAGCATTTTTTCCCCAGTTAATTTAACACAAAAATGGGAGGTTTTTTTGTTTTATTAGCAGGGTATTGCATTTGTAGGAACTATTCAATAGGGGAGAGCTTTGAACAAACTTTCCCCTATTGAACCCCAACCTTATTTCCCAAAGTTTATCTTACTAAATGAAAGCTAGTGATAATAATAAGATGGGATAAACAAACAAACAAACAAAATGGTGTCAGGTATCAGAACAGTAACAGAACTGTCTGTCTTCTGGAGTTTTGTTTGTTACCTGCTTTTTTCTTTTTTTTAAAGGAGCATGTTGGATGTCTATATAATTTTGTTCATATGTCTGCAAAACTTGGAAAAGCTGTTGCTGCCATTGATGTATAACACAGTGCTACTATTGGTCTTTTTATAGAAATATATATGTGTATAATTTGAATTTTTAGAAATTTTAGCTGTGCTGTCAACTTTGGAAAAAAGTATCCTAGTTTACCGTGTTGAAGTCGGCATTGTACAGAAATTAACAGCCATATTAGTCTAGAAATGTTAATCTTAGTTTTTTCCCATTGGTACAGGGGTAATACACTGTATTATATATGTGAGATCTTACCTGTGTGAGTTTGATTACAGAAACTAATAAAGTATTCTTTAAGTAATGAAAAAAATAAGCTGTGGATACTGCAGATTGGAATTGAAAACTGAGATTTTATTTATTATTTATTTACTTACTTATTTATTTGAGACAGGATCTCACTATGTGGACCAGGCTAGCCTCAAACTCATGATTCTCCTGCCTCAGCCACCTGAGTGCTAGGGTTACAAGTGTGTACCTGTACCCGCCCAACAAATGTGCTTTATATTCATTGGCAAGCTTTGTTTGTTTAGAAGTCTTTCAAGATTATGTTTAAATAAATCAGTCTTCCCACATCTAAACTATTTTTCTGAGCTATCTTTAGAAACTGCATTAACTCCTATGTAGTAATCTATATTGTTAGATGCCGTTGAGTGGGGTCACAGTCATAGTGACCCGATGTACAACAGAATGAAACACTCCCTGACACTGTTCTATGCCCAGCACTATGTCACTGCTTCTCTGTTACTTCTAGGGTTTTCAATGGTTGATTGTTTTGGGAGTGGGCTGCCAGGTCCTTCTCCCATTTTTTGCACTGCTGAGGATTGAATCCAGGGACTCAGAGTGCAGAGCAGCACCCTACCAACTGAGCCAGTAAACTACAGTGGTGTACTTTTTTTTATTTTTATTTTTTGATGGCACTAGGAGTTGAACCCAGGGCCTCTCGCTTGCATGCTCTGCAAGTGCTGGACCACTGAGCTGCACCCTCAGCCCATTGTTTTACTTTTTGAGACAGGGTCTCACTAAGTTACGAAGACTGTCTATGGTCTCGAACTTGTGATCCTACTGTCTCCACCTCCCAAGCCACTGGGATTACAGGCATGCCCCACCGCACCTGGCTCCAGTGGTATATGTTTGAATATGATTTAAAAACAAGGATCTAAGGTGGCACTTTCAAGTTTCAAATTGCTGGCCACAAGTGGAACGCCCATACCCTCTCTTGAGAGATGGCGATACAAAGTGCCTGAACAGCATGTAAGCAGCATGACAAAATGAAGTGACCTCACTCCCACAAGCCATGCAATCCGAGTGAAACTTGAACCTAGGGTTCTGTACGCAGAAGACTCCATAAATGGTGCTCGGCTTTTCTGTCCTTTGTTTAACATTGTCCCCTTGGAAGGCAATAAAATGTCTCTTTAAATGCTCAAAAGTTAAGAAGACTTCCTCCGCAAGCCAATCACAGGAGACAGCCTGGGGAGTGCCAAGTCTTCCCTGATTCAGACGGGCTCAGATTGCCCTGCTGGGAATTTCTTGGATTCTTTTGATGCTCCACTGGGGCCCATTGCTAGTAGCTGGCCAAGCAATTAGCCAGTCCCTTCTTCAGGGGGAGGATTGTTTTCTGGTTCACAGATGATGACCAAAGGGACCTGCTTCTATGGTACATCCCTAGCATCATGCCAGAGTTTTTGTGAGTGTGTGGCGCTGGCGATGGCACCCAGGGCCTCACCCATGCTAAGTGCGTGCTCTAACACTGAGCTGTATCTGCGCTGATGGCTGTCATTTTTACACACAACATTGGCAGCCTTGTGATAGTCCCATTTTACAGACGAGAAGATTGAGATTCAGCAAGGTCAATAGAGGGGGATTTCAACTTCTGTCTGTTCTCCTGGCCCAAGCCCGCACAGATGATTCCTAGCTAATGTATTTCACACCAAGCATAGGTGTGGACATACCGTCGGCCCCAATTTTTCCGTCTCCATCATTATCTGCAGCAGCCATCAAGGACTTGGTTTCTGACTCGGTCAGTTCTCTAGCACTGCTCTCAAACTTCTGGAGGAAAAACCTACAGGATAATGAAGATTGAAGGGGGTTTCCTGAAAGACGATGCGCCTCTGCTTCCTCCCTCCCTCTCTTCCTTCTGCCCCTTCCTTCCTTCTTTCCTTTCCCCCTTCCTCCTCCCCTCCCTCTTTCCCTCATTCCCTTGCTTCCTTTCTTCCTCCCTTTTTCCTTCCTTCTTTCCTCCTTCCCTCCTTTCCCCACCCTTCTTTCCTTCTTTCCTTTTCTTTAAACCCGGCATCTGTATCCAGTAATTGCGATCATCAGTCAAGGTCTTAGCAAGCAAAGATTTCCATCACTGTAGAAGTCAACGGCAGGCAGTTTACTTTTAAGGCTTTGTTAGGTCCGTTTGCCGAAGGAGATCGTTCAAACAGATGCCTCTTTGCACCTACAGTCTTCAGCCCCATGCCTGATGCTCCACCTGGGTGGGAGGTGCAGCCAGCTGACTCACATCTTTACTCTAAATAAAGCCCAGGCAGATGCCTCACAGCGAGGCTGACCACGGCGGATGTACTGAGCAAACCGGATCCCCCGCACCCCAATCACAGTCAGCATTGCTGGGGCGCACAGGACAAAGCTTACTTAAGCTCTTCTTCATCCAGGTACCCACTCTGGTCATTGTCTATGAACCGGAAAACATCCTTCACCTGACTGGCCGACATCTTGGACAGCCCTGACGTCTGGAAGAATTTTTGGGGTTCGAAAGTGTCTGGGTCTAAAGAACAGAGAGCGGGTTATTTTGACGCTGGTTAGGTCACATTCTATACTTGCGCCGAGGTGCAGGAAATTCAGGTTGTTTTGTTTGGTTTTGCAGTACTGGGGGTGAACTTAACCCGGGACCTCACATATGCTAGGCAAGTGCTCCACTGCGAGCCCAACTCCCAGCCCGGTTTTATTTTTTAATTTCAGACAGAGTCTCACTAAATCGCCCAGGCTGTCTTTGGCCTCAAACTGGAGATGCTCCGGCCTTTGCTTCCCAAGTGCTGGGATCACAGGTGTGGCCACTGCACCAGGCTCCTCCTCCACTAGGAGATGAGATCTCAGGAGGTTGAGACAGGGTCTAGAGAGGCCCAGGTTGGCCTAGAACTTGAGATCCTCCCGCCTCAGCCTCCTGTGTGCTGGGATCACAGGCGTGGGCAATGGGGCTGAGCTGACAATACAGGTTATTAACACGTTTCCTAACATCCCTGAGCTGCAAGGTATGCTTGATTGGTCCAAAACTTTGAGACAGGGAAGACTGGGTGGCTTTTTTTTTTTTTTTTTTTTTTTTTTTTTTGGTACTGGGAGTTGAACCCAGGGCCTCATGCTTGCATGTTCTGCAAGTGCTGGATCACTGGATTGTACCCCCAGCCCATTTTTTCTTACTTTTTGAGACAGAGTCTCACTAAGTTACCCAGACTGCCTCTGGTCTTGAACTTGCGATCCTCCTGCCTCCACCTCCCAAGCCGCTGGGATTACAGGCGTGCGCCACCGCGCCCGGCAAGACTGGGTGGCTTTATGATGTCGTGTCCTGCCCCTTTCCTTCTTTAACGAATTTTGACCACCTCTCCTCCTCTGCCTTGTCTCCCCCTTCCTTACCCCTGCTCAAGAAGCTACGTACTCCAGTCCCCAACATCGTTGGTCTAATTGTTGTTAGGTGTCATTGAGTTGGGTCCAAATCATAGAGACCCGATGCACAACAGAGCGAAACGCTCCCCAACACTGTGCCATGCCTGGCACTGTGTCAGTGCTTCTCTGCTATTCATGGGGTTTTCCATGGCCAGTTGTTTTGGGAGTGGGCTGCCAGGTCCTTCTCCCATTTTTGCATTGCTGGGGTTGGAACCCAGGGCTCAGAGTGCACAGAGCAGCCTTCTACCGACTGAGCTAAATCCCACTGGTATAATTGGTGGGGGAAAATGCAATCACTGGATTCAAACAGGCTTGGTGACATTTCACCCCACTTCCAGTCAATTTCTTTCACCTTATAGAAATGCAATCAAGTGCTCAGATGCTGTTTTAGTTTCCTAATCCACAGCGGTTTTGTTCTCTGATTCCACAAATCTTTCAGCAAAGTTCACATTTTGAGTTTTGTGGCTTTGCTGGAAGTGAGAACACAGGAGGAAACCCCACACCTGCCTCACATCCCCTGTTAAATTTATTATTATCTTAGTTTGGAGACAGGGTCTTGCTGTGTAGCCCAGGTTGTCCTGGAACTCCCGATCCTCCTGCCTCTACCTCCAGAGCACTGTGACCACAGGCGTGGCCAGCACATCAGGCTCCTCCCCAACCCAAAGACGAGATCTCGGGACAGTGAGACAGGGTCTCGTGAGGCCCAGGCTGGCCTGGAACTCGCAATCCTCCTGCCTCAGCCTCTGGACTGCTAGGATCACAGGCGTGGCCTCCATGGCAGGCTCCTCTCTGACCTCGGGATGAGATCTCGCAAGATTGAGACAGGGTCTCTCGGTGTTCAGGCTGGCCTGGAACTCGCGATCCCCCTGCTTCAGCCTCTCAAGTGCTAGGATCCCAGGTGTGGCCAGCACACCAGATTCCGCCCGTTCCCCTTTACCTTGGCATTCTTGCAAGGCAGCTGCAATGTCATCAGCACTGAGCACATCAGTGATGCTCATTTTCCACCTAGTCACAAAGAACCAAGACAGGACAAATGGGAAGCAGGAATGTGAAAGTCTGGGAAAGGGCAGACTCTGCTAACTGAAACTTTATTGTCTAGAACTTTTTAAATGTGATGAGCACCCGTTATATTAAATGATGGGACAGCCTACCCAAACAAAAACCAAATACAGAAAAGATCCCAGCCACCTTTGGTCTTAATACCATCTCCTGCTTATACTCCAAAGACAAAATAAAAAATAAGAGCTAAAGAACTATGCAATTCAGTTCTTATAAAAAATTATATTTACATAATTGATCACTTACACAGGCAGCTTTTAAACACTGTTCAAAAGTAAACCGTGTTGTGTTGCAAATGCAATAGCGTTTTCATATATGAGCCAGAGAATTGCAATGTTGCAATTCCATGTGGGATAGGAAACAGCTGACCCTCTGTGGAAGGCATGCTATCTGTTCTGGGGGGTGGGGACCAGAAGAATGAAAAGCTGCTCTACCAGAGATCAAAATCCTTGAAGGTGTCAAGTCTGAGAACTAATAGAATGCATGTAGCGAAGAAGAGCTTGGGGTCTGGGAGGTCCCCCAGCTACTCACCGTTTTAGATTTTCCCTCAAGAAGAATCAGGGGCAAAAAAAGAACTGCAGGAGCAAAAAACAGATGTGCTTCTGCTACCTTCCTGAGCTGCCTTATATAGGATCGAAAAAGTGATCGTTACAAGCTCTTAGATTTCCTTTTCAAGGATCAAGTGAATGTAGCTCACATGTCTTACCTTACTAATTAAGCTGCTTTTTTTCTATTTATAGCTCAAGAGACCCTGAGTGAGAACGGCCAGTTTTCAAAAACAAACCTCAACAAACCTTAACTAAGGTTTCAATTCTCCAAGCGAGCCTGGCTGTGGAAGCATGGAGGAGATAGTGAAGATGTGGGAGCTGGAAGGAGGGAAGCGAAGGGAGGGGTGCTCTGTAAGCCCAAAGGGCTCCCCAGACATTCCTGGCTGACATTTGAGGCAGGTCTGTTTCCACCTTCCGAAACTGGGAACGTGTGAAGCGGACTTCAATACAGGGGTATACAAACTCAGCGTGGGTGTCCCCAAGTGGATCCACAGGACTTGTCCAACAAAGATGGCGCTGCTTACACGATTTCCCCACACAAGTCTTGAATTGGACACTTCCTGGCTAAATCTCAAATCGCACATAGTCAAAAGGCAAAAAGTGCCAGGCGCGGTGGCACACACCTGTAATCCCAGTGGCTCGGGAGGCGGAGGCAGGAGGATCACAAGTTCGAGACCAGAGGCAGTCTGTGTAATTTAGCGAGACCCTGTCTCAAAAACTAAAAAAATGGGCTGGGGGTGCAACTCAGTGGTCTAGCATTTGCAAAGAATGCAGGCGCGAGGCCCTGGGTTCAACCCCCAGTACCGCAAAAAAAAAAAAAAAAAAAAAAGCAAAAAGTAAGAGAGTAAGCAAGCATTACCAACCCTAAGATGTTTTTATTGTTAGCAAACATCTATTGAATCCTACATGGCTGGTCCCGGCTAGACTTCTTCTTTGTGTTATTATTGTGGCAAAGTACCTACAGAACACAACATCTTGATTGTTTTTTGTTTGTTTGTTTGTTTTGTTTGTTTTGAGACAGGATCTCACTATGTAGCTCAGGCTGGCCTCAAACTCATAGTCCTCCTGCCTCAACTTCCCGAGTGCTGGAATCACAGGCGGGCACAACTGTACCAGACTCTTTTTTTGTTTGTTTGTTTGTTTTACGGTTCTTCTGTGTTGCGTAGGCTGGGCTAGAACTTGTGATGCTTCAGCCCCAGCCTCCCAACTACGTGGCACTATGGATGGATAGCCCTGCACCTGGCTTTCTTAGCCACTTTAAATGTCTGTACAGCGCAACAACGTAGACATTAACAACGTAGACATTATTGTGCAACAAGTATCAAACTCTTTTTCATTCTAAAAAACTAAAACTCTATACCCACTAATACCGCCTCTTTCCCTCTTCCCCATCCTGGCAACCACCTTTCTATCTTCTTTCTATTTGTTTTGGTTCAGTCCTAGGAGTTGAACCCAGGGCCTTATGCGTGCTTTGCGAGCACTTTACCACTGAGCTGCATCCCAACTCCCGCTTTTTTTTTTTTTTTCCTTCGCTTTTTTGAGACAAGGTCTCACTAAGTTGCCCAGGCTGCCTCTGGCCTCAAACTTGTGATCCTCCTGCCTCCGCCTCCCAGGTTGCTAGGATTATAGGTGTGCACCACCATGCCCAGAGCACTCTTCTGCTTTCTGTTTCAAAGAGTTTGACTACTCTAAGCCATTCACATGGGCTGGGGCTTAGCTCAGTTGGTAGAGCGCTGCTCCGCACTCTCTGAGGACCTGGGTTCGATCCTCAGCTACTGCAAAAAAATGGGAGAAGGACGTGAATAATCCACTCCTGAAGCAATCCCGAAAACAATCAGCCGTTGAAAACCCTGTGAGGGTCGCTGTGAGTCAGACCCGACTCATGGTACCTAACACCAACAAGTCATTTGTGCAGGTGGAACCTCACAGTATTTGTCTTTTTGTGACTGGCTTACTTCACTTAGCATCACGCCTTCAAGGTTTATTGAAGCTGTGGCATACGACAGAATTTCTACTAATTAATTAATAGAAATAATTAATAATTATTAGTTAATTAATTTGCAGTGCTGCAAATGGAACCAGGGCCTTTTGCATGCTGGGCAAGTACTCCACCACTGAGCCCCACTCCCGACCTGAAATTTCCTTCCTTTCAAAGGCTAGATTCAAGCATTTGTTGTCCTTGTTGCTGGTGGTGGTTCTTGTTTTGTTTTGTTTTGTTTTTTAAAAAGACAGTGTCTTGCTATGTAGCCCAGGTTGACACAGGAATGGGATCCTCCTGCCTCAGCCTCCTAAGAGCTGGTATCACAGCTGTGGTCATCGAGCCAGGCTCCTCCCCCATGCCAGGCTCCTCCCCCACCTGGAGACCAGATCTCCAGAGGTTGAGACAGGGTCTCCTGAGGCCCAGGCTGGCCTAGAACTCGTGACCTCCTACCTCCACCTCCCCTGGCACTGGGATCACAGGTGTGAGCCACCACGCTCCTGTTGCAATCAAAAATGTCCAGTGACTTGGAAGTAGACAACTCAAGAACTCCAGAGAGATGCCTCCAGCTCTTCCCTGGGGGATATGGTCTGGACGGTCATCTTCAGTTTGCCCCCAAATATGTTCTACCCCAGCAATGTACGTGTTCCAGTGTCACCGCTGCAGACTTTGTGTCAGGGACACATGCAGCATTTCTTAGACTACCAGACCTCAAGCTAGCATCGTATCCATCTTGCCCACATTTTATTGCCAGACGCCTAGCTGAAGTCTGACCTAGGGTTGAGGGAGCAGTAATTATTTAATGAATGAATAAATATAAATAGCAAAAAAGAGTTTGAAAAACACCATTATCAACTAGCATCAATGTGCCTAGTCCTTTAAAAAGTTTCTGAAACTAAGCGAGATGTGGTGGCATCTACCTGTGACCCCAGTGATTTGGGAGGCAGAGGCAGGGAGATCATGAGTTTGGGGCAAAAGGCAGCCTGTGTAACTTTGCGAGACTCCATCACAAAATAAAGAATTAAAAATGGGCTGGAGGTGCAACTTCAGTGGTAGAGCACTTGCAATGTATGGGTGTGGTCTGGATTCAACCCCTAAGTTCTACAAAAAAAAAAAAAAAGCTTTTGAAAAGTCTCCAGAGTTTTGAGTTAGATTTCTAACATTAAGTTACCATAGAAACCAGCAGACCACGTTCTTTCCTTGGAAGTGTTTACAATTGTCCAATTTTTTTTTTAAATCTGCCCATTTAAATGAAAATAACATATGGGTTAAGCAAGACACTTCAAATGTCTCTGCTGTTTTTCTGATAGGAAATAAAAATAGCAGTGACTCAGTGAACATATCTGGATGCAGCTGATGAGGAGTCCTGTGTGATTGGTTTGGAGGGCATATTTGGCCTTCGGTAGTTGGTCCTGAGTTGGAAGTGGGGACAAAAATTAGGGCAGGGGATGGTTATTAATCAAGCCCTGTGTATCTGGGATGGACGGTTACGGAGATGAGTATTTGGCTTACTGGGCAATTTGCTCGAGCTCCTGGTCGGACTGCCTGAAGCCCAGCTCACAGACAGCAGGCTTGCTTCCTGGGCCGGTTGCTCTAGATAATGCGCCAGCATTCTCATGTCATCTATGGCCTGGCCATGGTCCATTTTTGTATTTAGCCTCTCATGAACACATTCCTTGCCACATGTTGTTGCTGTTAGGTGCCGTCGAGTCAGGAACGTCTGCTAAACCAAAGTTTCTTGGCCTCAGCACTATTGACATTTTGGACTGAATGATTCTTTCTTGTGGGGAGCTGTTCTATGCACTGTAGGATGAGTAGAAGGATCTATTTATTAGATGCCAGTAGCCTCTACCCCGCATTGTGAAAGCCAAAGATGTCTCTAGACATTGCCCAAGGGTCCCGTGGGGTATAAAGTCACCCTGGGATGAGAACCACTATACTGGAGCCAAATTACTTATTGATTCCATTTTATAACCCAGCCTTTGTTTCTGTTCCAAGAGATGTGGTTAACATTTGCAGAGGTACTCAGCCTCATTTGTTGTTGTTGTTGTTGTTAGGTGCCACGGAGGCAGTGTCCGACTCACAGCGACCCTATGTACATCATGTGAAACTATTGTCAGTGTTTATCTGCTATTCATAGGGTTTTCAATGGTGGATTGACTTTTGGGAGGGGGTTGCCAGATCCTTCTCCCAAGCATTTAGCACCTGGTGTTCCCAGGCCATCTCCCATCCAAGTACTAGCCAAGCCCAACCCTGCTTAGTTTCTGAGATCTGATGGGATCAGATGCCACAGAGCTACAGCTGTAGGCTCAGCCTCATTAGTCACCATGAAAATACAAATTGAAACCATGATGAGATACTCAAACACACACATACAACAGGATGGCCAATATTCAAGATATTGACAACTCCATGAGTTGCTGAGAATGGGAAGCAAATGGAACTTCTATGCCCCGTCAGCAATAGTGTAATTAATATAAGTACATTGGAAATCAGTTTCTATTATCTACTGAAGTTGAACATATGAAAATTCTGTTTCTAATAATTCCATTCCTACCTATATACCTAACAGAAATATAAACATATATGCAGTGGAAGATATTGTATTAGTTTTTTAATTGACACTGTGATGAAATATCTGGGATTAACAACCTGAGAGAGGAAAGATTTACTTTAGCTCATGGTTTCAGAGGGTTTAGTACATGGTTGCTTGGTCCTGGGTGCTTGGGCCGAACATCATGGTGGTTGGAGCATGAGGCAGTTGAGTTACTTCACCTCATAATGAACAGAAAGCAGGGAGAGGGAGAAGTGGGGGTGGGGGGAGAGAAAGAGAGAGAGAGAAAGAGAGAGAGAGAGAGAGAGAGAGAGGCCTATTCCAACACCTTTGACTGGCTGCTGCCCTACACATCCTTTAGGTCTTATATTAATTCCTTCCTCCTCAATGAAACCACTCCTGAACCCCAACTGTTTTTTCTATTGTACCAACATCTTTTCCTTCATACCACTGGTTTTATTTATTTATTATGTTAGATGCCATAAAGTCAGGTCCAGCTTATAGCAACCCTGATAGGATTTTCAATGGCCGATTGTTTCAGGATTGCTTTGGGAGTGGATTGCTACATCCTGCTGTTTTTGCAGTGCTGGGGATTGAACCCAGGTCCTTAGAGACTGCAGAGCCGCACTCTACCAACCAAGGCAAACCCCAGTCCATTTATTTATATATTTATGGTAAAATATTTTTCTCCCTAACCAGCCATCAGACACCGTGAAGACAGAGGTCTTGTCAATTTTGTTTCCTACCAGATCTGGTCTGAGAAAAAAACACCTGGGACTTGGTTGGTAATCACTACTACATTTTTTTTTTTTGGACTGAGGGTTGAACCCAGGGCCTTGTACTCGCATGCTTTGCAAGTGCTGGACCACTGTGGTGTACTACCAGCCCATTTTCTTACTTTGTGAGACAGGGTCTCACTAAATTACAGAGATTGCCTCTGGTCTCGAACTTGGGATCCTCCTGCCTCTGCCTCCTGAGTTGTTGGAATTACAGATGTGTGCCACTGCGCCTGGCATCAACTACTACTTTTAAATGAGTGAATATTAAGTATTTTAAGGAATAGTCTATATTATGAAAATGTTAAAAGTGGTGTTTGTGATACCTAGCTTTCCTTGTTGCTGTAACAAAATGCCTGACATAAACAACTGAGGAAGGATTTATTTTGGCTTATGGTTTCAGAGGTGTCAGGCCAGAGTGACTGAGGGAGCACTTCACATCATGGTGCAGGAAGCAGAGAGAGATGCAGGAAGGGGCCAGGGACAGATGCTCCCAAGGACACATCCCCAGGGACCTTCCTCAAGCTCAGTCCTACTTCCTAATGTTTCTTGAACCCCCAAAAGGTTGCACCATCAGCTGGGAACCAGGTGTCCAACACATGGGCTGGTGGCATTTGAACATTTCATATTCAAGCCCTAACACCACTCATTCTGCTGATCAAGGAAAATAATTGATTTTGTCTTGATCATGGTTTCACTTTGTTAGGAACTACTAAAACATGGGGATCAGAGAAACAGGAAGTTAATGAAAAGATGAGAATGTATAACTTGCTTATTTCTAAGTTTGGTTTAGAAGAAGATCTTATATGCTTTTTTTTTTCAGTACTTGGGGGTTGAACCCAGGGCCTCACAGATATTTTACAAGTATTTCAGTATTGTCACGATCTACTTACTTCAGCGCATGAACTTACTTTATCTAAATGTACAGAGTCTGTATTTCCCACGATCTTCGCAGTTCTCTTGGGCTCCCATGTTACTGTTGAACACGTTTTATTTCCTTAATTCAATTTTCTTCCATTAACAATCAGTGTCTACTTTTCAACGTCACTTCAGCCAGACAAAGTACAAGAACGGTGTGGCTGCCCTTAACTACCTTCATGATGTTCTACAAAGTTTCCAGTTCAGGCCAGGCAAGGCGGCCTATACCTGTCATCCCAGTGACTCAGGAGGCAGGGGCAGGAGGATCACAGGTTCTAGGCTAGAGGCAGCCTATGTAACTTAGTGAGACCCTGTCTCAAGATAAAAAGTCAAAAATGGGCTGGGGGTGTAGCCCAGTGGTAGAGTGCTTGCAAAGTATGTGTGAGACTCTGGGTTTAAGCCCCAGTATGACAACAACAACAAAAAGTTCTCAGTTCTTCCAGTTCAGGTGGCAATTTCTGCTGTCTCTTTTTCATCTGTGTTCTGTGATGATAATGCCAATTGTAATCACCATCTCTCATTTTGGGGGAAATTGTGAATTGTTCTTAAAACCTCACCTCCTGTTAGAAGCAAAATTTTTCAGCCAGAAAATTTACTGTGTCCTGGTTTTCTAGACAGTATCCTCAAAGATCGCACCAGGTGCTTAATAATTTAGGCTTTTGGGCAAAGTTCTCGTTAGAATAGGTCAAAACCATGAATAATTCAGACATTTGCAAATCATACTACTCAGCTGGGCTGACACCGGCCAAAAAACACCTTAAGCACTTACAGAGAGGCTCAAGGTGACTGGATCAGGTGACTGGGGCACAATGACACCAAGTTTGGTTAATGGGAATCCCAGGTCATACCTGCTGGTATCAAACTACAGTCCCTGCCCATTATATTTTGCAGCTCCCTTAAGTCTGAAATGTCCCATCCAAACCAAGATTCCTGCCAGAAAATCAGATTCATGTCCCTAGTCCTTTCTCTCCTCGCTTCTCCTTCTTGTCTTCTCCTCTCATGTCCCAATATTTCTTTATCCGTGGGGGATGACTGTGGTGATTAATGTGGATTGTCAACTTGGTGGGCTCAAGAGACTCATGATGTTAAGCATCTTTTCATTTGCTCATTTGCCAGTCATAAGGAGGATTCGTTTGAAACACAAGACCCCTAACTAGCATGTTTGTGTGCTGATGGAAAAGATCTGTTAGGGAGCAGAACACTGATGATGTAGAAGAGAGAGGAGGGTGAGTGGAGAGATGTACATGAGTGAACAAGCAAGAAGAGGTGGGATCCTGTGTGGACACGGAGGAGCTGGCTTTAGATCGGATGTTGGGTCATCCTATAGATAAAGCAGGAAGGACAGGATGTGGGTACAGATGCCAGCAATGGGAAGATGTCATCTAGGGAACTCAGAGGGGCTCTCCTCTGACTGTTTCCATTTTCTACGTTAAGGAGGAAGCAAGGTCATTGTGTTAGTTGGCTTTCTCATTATTATGAAGGAACTCCTGGCATAAACAACTTAAAAGGAGGATTTATTTAGCTCTGAAACCTTCAGAGGTTTCAATCCATCATGGCGGGGTAGGTGGGGTGGAAAAGAGCAATCCACATCATGGTGGTGAGAAAGCAGAGACAGGAAGGGGTCAAGGCAGGATGTGCCCTTTGAAGACACTCCCCCAGCGAAATACTTCCTCCAACCAGGCCCCACCTTCCACAGTTCCACCACCTCCCAATAATCTATTCAAATTTTGAATCCACCGGGGGATGGATCCATTGATGAAGGCAGACTCTTATGATCTAATTGTCTCTGGAAACACCTTCACAGACACACCCAGAGGTGTGCTTTATTAATCTCCTAGGAGTCTTGCAACGAAAATATCCAAAATGAAAAAGGCAGACCAATATTAAGTGTTGGTGAAGCCCTGGAGGAATTAGAACGTTCCCTCCTTTGAATAAGAGCTATTTTACTTAAATGGTGAGCAATGCTCTTGGCTCTATTTTCATTCTCTCACATGTATGAAATTAAGTTTTCTTTCGAAATCAAGTTGGCAGTGTCTTAAAATGTTAAAGCTACAACCATCACGAGGCCCAGCCATTCCTCTCTAGCTGCGCCTGGGATTACCAGGGCATGTCTTCCTCCCATCTGAGTAAAGATGGCCAGGAAGACAAACCCATCTTTTACGCATGTATTTGGTGTCAGCAGTGACCTCTGAGGTCCTCTTCCCAACAAGTTCTTTGGCAGTTTTCACTAAAAATCCGTCCTTGGGGTTTTCCCTATCTCACCAATTCTGTGGTCTTTAATCAGTGTGGATTTTTGACCAAGGGAAAAAAAGTATTGGGAGAACCCACGGGAAATGCTATAGGAGAAAAGAAACAAAATGCTGTAAGAGGCTGATTTTTTCATGAACGAGAAATGTGAGCATCTTTGTCTCCGCTTACACGTGGGCTGGAGGAAGAAGCATTCAACAGAGACTCAAGTGAGTTAATTAAGGAGAAATCGCAACTGAGCCCAACATCATGAGAAAAGCTGCATCTGTTCCTCCAGGGTCTCCTTTTCTTGTGGTTGTTGTTAGGTCTGACTCATAGTGACCCTATGCACAGCAGAACAAAACACTCCCTGATTCTGCGCCAGGCACACGATCTTATTTATGTTTAAGCCCATGGTTGCAGACACTGTCTGCTTTTCTCCATGATTGAGGTGCTCTGGGTAGCTCCTTGCATTGGGCAGACGTGCCTCAAAGGACAGAATCCAAGGGACTGTGCTACAGCTTCAGAAACCCTTCTCATTCTGATCTCAGTATATCTTTGGATGGATGGAAGATTAGCTCTGACTTTGCCAACTGTTTGACTTTGGAAAATTCATATAATTTCTTCAAACATCAGTTTTCTTTTCATTTATTCAGTAAAATTTTATGGAGTGCCTATTAATTGCCTGGCACCTAAGAATAAAATTGTTAATTGAGTAATTCACTATAAACAAACATTGCTTTTATAGAAATTATAAATATAGCTGGGTGCTGTGGTGGATACATGAAATCCCAGCAACTTTGGAAGTGGAGACAGGAGGATCGCAAGTTTGAGACAGAGGCAGCCTGTATAACTTAGCCAGACCCTGGGTCAAGATAGAAGAGTAAAAAATTGGCTTGGGGTGGGCCTCAGTGGGGCAAGAGTGCTTGCAAAGCATTTGTGAGGCCCTGGATCCAACACTCCAGTACTGCAAAAAAAGGAAAGAAAAGAAAGAAGAGAAGAGAAAAGAGAAAAGAAAAGAAAAAAGAGAAAAGAAAAAAAAGAAAAAAGAAAAGAAAAGAAAAAAGAGGGAAGGAAGGAAAGAAAAGAAAAAGAAAGAAAAATAGGAAAAGAGAGAGAGAGAGAGAGAGAGAGAGAGAGAGAGAGAGGAGAGAAGAGAAGAGAAAAGAAGAAAATTCTAGCAGCTTTGACTTGCCCAAATAACTCAGAGCGACAGCGGGGTTTCCCTGGGCCAGTGCCCCTGCACCATATTCTCACAACTCTTTGCCTATCTCACTTCACCTCTTTGAAGGATCACCACCTTGCACTGCCAATGGCTGTGTCTAAACCTCCTGCTCCATGCTTGCTTCAGTTGCATAGGTGTTTATGGCAGAAAGGTCCATTCATCAGATTTGTTGTTGCTGTGACACATAACTTGGAGAAATAATTTAAAAGGAGGGAAATGTGTGTTGGTTCTCATTATCAGTAGCTACAGGCCCTGGTCAGCTTGCTCCATTGCTATGGTCCCAGGGTGAAGCAGAACGTCATGGAAGAAGTCATGGCAGAGCAGAGCTCCTCACCTCATGGCGGCCAGGAAGCAGAGAGAACAATGGAGGGGAAGCGGCAGGGGACAAAATACCTCCTTCAAAGACATATGCCCAGTGATGACCTTCCTCCGACCAGGCCGTCACCTCCCAATAATGCCATCAAGCTATGAATCCATCAATGGGTGGATCCATTCGTGAAGGCAGGGTCCGTGTGGCCCAATCAGCTCCCGAGGCTCCGTGTCTGAGTTCTGCTTGCATCAGGGACCCAGCCTCCAACAGATGAGCTTTTTGGGGGGATACTTCCCATTCAGACCACAGCAGGGGATTAATCTACAAATAGCCACAACTAGAGGATGTCTCCACAATTAAAAAAAAATTAAGTTCCTGGAAGGAGAAATTTGGGCTAAAGCTTATATAATTTTTTATTTTTACAGTACAAAGGAGTTGGTCCTAGGACCTCATGTATGCTTTGCAATCACTCTACCACTGGGCTGCACCCCCAAACCCTTTTTTTATTTTTTATCTTGAGACAGGGTCTCAGTGAGTCATTCAGGCTGCCTCTGGTCTCCAACTTCGATCGTCCTGCCTCCACCTCCCAGGGTGCTGGGATTACAGGCATGCACCATGATGGCCAGCTGTAGCCTATATAAAATATTAAGGCTTTTGATAAGAAGGACATAGGAACTTCCTTTTAAAAGTTTGTATATGCAGTTAGGCTTGGGAGGCTGAGGCAGGAGGATTGTGAGTTTGAGGCTAGAGGCAGCTTAGGTAATTTAGCAAGACCTTGTCTTAAAATAAAAAATAAAGAGGATGGGGGTGCAGCTCCATAGTGGGGCACTCTGGGTTCAATCCCCTGGTACTGCGAAAAAGTATTTTATATATGCAGCAGAATTATTTCCAGAGGAATTCTGATTTCTCCAACCTCCTTGGTCCTTCTTCGTGGGCATACATTTTGTAGCTGCCTGTAGATGTCACCAGAGGAAGGCAAGTCAGAAGGGACAAAAATCCCAGAGTGAAAACCATAGCACTCTAGTAGAGAGATAAGAAAAATTTGTTTTAAAGCAAGACATTTCATTCGCAGAACCAAAATTTGCAACAGTCATAGAAGCCCTTATTGAAACAAATGTTATCATAGGCTGTGAAATCAAACATTGTCCAAATTACCAGTGGGAATACCAGGTGCTATATAGGTTTGAGAGAAGGACCTGGCAGCCCACTTCCCAAACAATCAGCCATCGAAAACCATATGAATAGGAGAGAACCACTGACATCATGGGGGGGCATGGCACAGTGCTAGGAAGTGTTTCATTCTGTGGTATATCTGGTCGCTATGAGTCGGGTCAAATTCAAAGCAACCATCACAGAGTTTTAAGTGGCTGATTATTTCAGATTGTTTTTGGCTGGGGAGAGGAGAGACAGACAGACAGGGGCAGTGTCAGCCAATCTTTACAAAAGACTCTTGGCTAGGGCGCAAGCACATTGGAAATTTTAGATTATTCTCAGCGCAGACAGCAATGACTCGTGAAGCACCCACCGTCTGTGAGTTGTAAAAGGTTTGTAAAATGCTACATCTGGTTTTAAATATTAATAATTCATGCAGGTGGGCGGCAGCAACTGTGTGTCGACACAGCACACAGGCACATTTTTCTGAAAACTGAACCTCCAGTGAAGTCTCCCTGAATTTCAAGGCTGTCCACAAAGGGCATCTAGGGGAGATGGGTGACAAGAGAGCCATCTCAGGAATTCGTCTGGACCGAGGTCATCCGGGGTCCCCCTCATTGAGGGTCTCCCATGTGCCTTCCGTAGGGGATCCCCAAGAAGTAGAAGATGACTCCTACCTTTTCCGTGCTTGAGGTATAATAGAATGGGTTTCCACGAAAAAGAAATAACCACAGGGCGCTAGGGTGCCCGCCTCTGAGCCCAATACTTGGGAGGCTGAGGCGGGAGGCTCCCAAGTTCCAGGTCAACTCGGGCCTTGCGAGACCCTGTCTCAACGTCGCGAGATCTCATCACCAGGTGGGGGAGGAGCCGGGAGTGGGAGGACCCTGGCCTCTTGGCCACGCCTGTGATCCCAGCGTTCTGGAAGTTGAGGTAGGAAGGTCTCTTGAGTTCAGCAAACGGAGGCCTGCCTGGTCAACAGAACAAGATCCTGTCTCAGAAAAAAGAAAAACAAACAAACAAACAAAAAGCCCAGACATTTTATGCATGAATGATGCCTAGTTCCAACCCAGCTTTGGACCGTTTTCATGTGCTTGTTGTTATTGTGAAGTTGCATACTGACCCAGTTGTAAAGATTTTTGTCTTGTTGATGTTTAGTCACAACCCAGGTTGAAGGCTGTGATCTTTGATCTTCATCAGTAAATGTCTTAAATCCTCTTCACTTTCAGCGAGCAGAGTTGTCATCTGCATAACGGAGGTTGTTAATGAGTCTTCCTCCGATCCTGGTGCTGTGTTCTTCCTCATAAAGTCCAGCTTCTTGGATTATTTGTTCAGCATAGAAATTGAAGAGATGTGGTGAATGTATACAACCCTGACGCACACCTTTCTCAACTTTAAACCAGGCAGTATTTCCTTGTTCTATTGGAACAACTGCCTCCTGGTTCACGTACAGATTCCTCATGAGTACAATTAGGTGCTCTGGTATTCCCATTTTCCAAAGTGTTATCCATAATTTGTTATGACTCACCCAGTCAAATGTTTCCAGACTAAAACAGACTATTGATCACCATGATTAGTTTTGCCATAAAAATCCCAGAAGAAAAAGGTGCAGGCCTCCTCCCGTCCACCAGGGGTCGCTACTGTCTATGACTGGACATTGTGTTGGCATTGGCCATCTGCTGCCCATCAGCTTGGCCTCTATCTTCTGGAATAGACCTCCAGCTCTGTTCTTTCACCCAGATCCCCTTAACCACACGACCCCCACTTCCTCTGTCACTACTGCCCCCAGGAACAAAAAGTTCCCTAAATTATCCATGCCAGGTGATCCTGTCCAATTACCTGTGCCCATCCCTCCCAATTGATTGGAAATTTGGCTCAGCACGCTGACATAGTTATCCACCCCAAATCATCTCCTGCTGCACGTGATTACCAGGTCCTGTTTCCTTCTGAAGGGCATTTGTGATGATCAGGTGAGGTCATGGATGGGGAAAGTATGGCATAAACATTAGTCAGGGTGGTGAGTCCGGACTGAGACAGCTAAGTGAGTCTCACACCTGGGATCCAAAGAGAATTTCTTGGTTGGAATGTGCTCTAAGAATTGTGGCTTTAAAGGAAGGTGGCGCATTTAAGCATCCACAGACCCTCATCAAACCAGACTCTGGGGAGAGAGGCCTGTGGACACCATTGTTGCTGTTAGGTGCCATTGAGTCATATCTGACTCATAGTGACCCTATGTACAACAGGACGAAGCACCTCAACACTGTGTGATACAATCTTTTTATGTTTGAGCCCATTGTTGCAGCCACTATGTTTCTTCTCATTTTGAGTCATGCCATATCAGCAAAAGGAGGCCCCAGGGGCTTTATTCCATTCCCATCAATAAGGTCAACTCTACTTTGAGAAGGTCACTCTTCCCCAGTTGTTTCTTGAATGCCTTCCATCCTGGGGGGTTCCTTTTCTGCCACTATATTTGACAGTGTATCTCTGATATTCATAGGGGTTTCAATGGCTAATTGTTGGGGAGTGAGCTGCTGGGTCCTTCTCCCTAGTCTGTCTTAGTCTGGAAACTGAGCTGAAACCTATCCACCATGGGTTGCCCTGCTGGTATCTGAAATACCAGAGGCATAGTTTTTTCAGCATCACAGCAACACGCAAGCCCACACATCACGACAAGCCGACAAGCACGGCGTGGGGGTGAGGGTGGAGACTATGGCTGACATTAAATGGGGCAGCCAATGGTGAAGCTCTGTATGTGGATACTTGCCAAATTTGAATGTGGGCTAGAGTTGCCAGGCATTCCAATTTCCTAAGAGAATTCGAAAAATGGGGACTTTTTTTTCCCCATAGGAAATCTTTAAATGTTTCAAAATTGGCAGGTCGTTACAATCTTTCCAAGCCTGTGATGGCTATCAAAACAATCTACAGGCTGCTCTTGGCCTGTGGGTGCCATTTTGCAGCCTCCGGTGGAGTTTTTTTTGTTGTTATTGTTTTTTGGTTTTTTGTGGTACAGGGAGTTGATCCCAGGGCCTTGCACTTGCATGCTTTGCAAATGCTGGACCACTGAGATGCACCCCCAGCCCATTTTTGTTTTAGTTTTTGAGAGGGAGTCTCACTAAGTTACACAGACTGCCTTTGGTCTCAAGCTTGCAATCCTCCCACCTCTGCCTCCTGAGCCTCTGGGATGGCAGGCATGCACCACGGCGCCTGGGTGAAATGACCCAAGTTGTAAGCTCCCTGGGGTCTCCTTAGTTCTCACGTCTTCAGGGAGGAACCAGGGGCCCTGGCTTCTCCTCCAGGAAGGTGGAGGGGATCCATCCTTTGGCGTCTCCCACAGGACCCAAGTGGAACCAGTAACCTAATGACAGGAGAAGCCCCATTGCTAATTGTGTTGGTTTCTTTTTGCATCACTGTGACCAAATTTCTGAGAGAAGCAACTTCAAGGACGAAGGGTTTATTTTGGTTCATGGTTGCTCTGTCCCATACACTTGGGCAGAATGTCATGGCGGTGGGAACGTGTAGCAGAGGAGAGCTCTTCACTTCATGACGGACAGGAAGTAGAGGGGGAGAGACAGAGAAAACAAAAGAGAGAGGGAGGGAGGCGCCAGGGACAAGATATTTCCAAGGACCGACTGCCAGTGACCCATTTCCTCCAACTAGGTCTCACCTCCCGAAGTCTCTAGAAGCTTCCAAATTAGCACCACGAGCTCTGGACCTAGTGGTCAACGCATGAGCTTGTGTGGGCAATTCCGTATTCAAACCATAAGAGTATCCCATTTCCCTGAGCTGTCTAGCTACGCTCCTCTGGGAAGACTCTTTACCCAAATAACAAGAGACATTGATAATCCCCATGACACCCCCAAACCACGTATCTATCAGCTTATCGTGCTGTGGGGGCTTGAATGTTGCTACAATGCTGAAAGCTATGCCATGGGTATTTCTGATACCAGCAGGGCCACTCAGGGTGGACAGGTTTCAGCTGAGCTTCCAGATGAAGACCAACTAGAGAGAAAGACCCAGCAGCTCACTCCTGAAACAATCGGCCATTGCAAACCCTCTGAATAGCAGAGAAGTGCTGTCCAATATGGTGTTGGGATTACAGGTGTGCACCGTGGTCCTCAGCCAGGTTATTTTGTATGGCTGGTTTGTAGGAGTTCTTTATATGTAATCTAAATACTAACCTCTTCTCAGATGTATGATGTGCAAATATTTTCTCCCATTCCTGTACTGTCTTATTATTCTGTTGGTAGCATCTTTTGATACACAAAACATTTTCATTTTAGTGGAGTTGCATTTAGTCCCTTTTCCCTTGCTGTTTGTGGTTACCCATAATTTTAAAAAAGCCATTTACTTAGCAGCCACCATGGCTTCAGGCTCTTTTCCTACCATCCTTGGAAACATCCTGATATACACAAGTCATGGTGTTCGCCTTCCAGGTGACCGCCATGGGCTCTGCCTTTGGTTTATTTTGGGAGGTGGCTTTCTAGAAACCCAGGTCCCAGAGGTAGGCTTTTCTATCAACACAACAGTCCACCTGACCCCCGACGGCCCAGATGGATCCTAAAATCTCCCTTTCCCACTGCCATAGACAGAACGCTTGCGTGTTCCCCAGAGAGCATGGAAAATGGCTCATTTTGGTCAATTTGCTTCATCCTGGCGCTAAATCATTTTCTGCTGTCGACAGAAGCTATTTTGAGCTGCCCTTTTTTTTTTTTTTTTTTGTCTGCTGCTTCATACGAGTGGGTCCCCCGTGGGCTTCACATGAGATGCCTCGCTCCCTCACAGACTCATAGAGACAGCGCCAGGCACATGGCGAGCGCTGTTCTAAGGCACAGATGGCCCCTGTGGGGGCGAGGAGGCTGCTTTGGGACTGGTCCACCGGTTCTTGAGGAATGAAGCCAACTTCCTGGCCATCCTCCAGCATCAGAATGCACTGACCACAGAGCAGAGTTCCGTTTGTTGGTTTCTTTGTTTGCAATACTTAAGGGTTGAACCTAGCCTTTGCACATACATTGCAAGTGCTCAGCCACCGGGCTGCAACCCCAGGCGATTTTTTTTTTAATATATATATTTTTTGAGACAGGGTCTTTTTTTTTTTTTTTGCTTTCCATGTATTTATT
>VMDO01000002.1:560949-658948 GCA_007922755.1 Pedetes capensis
CCCTGTGGCATCCGATCCCGTCAGATCTCGGAAGCTAAGCAGGGTCGGGCCTGGTTAGTACCTGGATGGGAGACCACCTGGGAACACCAGAAGCTGTAGGCTTGGGAGAAGGACCTGGCAACCCCCTCCCAAAAATCAATCTGCCATTGAAAACCCTATGCACAGCAGAGAAGCACTGACAATAGTGTTTCCCCTGTTGAACAGAGGGTCGCTATGAGTCGGATACCGACTCGACGGCACCTAACAACAACAACAACAATGTATTTATTATCTTTTTTTATTAGAAATTTTTAATGTACATCATAATGTGATTCATTTTGACATGCTTTTCATTGTGACAATTTTCATATATGCAATTTGATAAACATTATTCATATAGGTTACCCCTTACCCTCCTCTATGTTTCCCCCCCACCCCCCTTCCCATCTAAGTTTCCCATCCAAGTCTTCTCTATCTTTTACTATGTAGTATTTTTCTATACGTCGTTGGGTTCCATTTCTGTTTAAGATAGAAACTTTTCCTGTAGTGGTCTTTGTTGAGACAGGGTCTTGAGACAGCCTGTGGCCTCATACTTGCAATCCTCCTGCCTCCGCCTCCCGCCTTGCTGGGATGACAGGTGTGCATTACCACACCTGGCTTCCAGAGTTCCTTTTAAAGCCAGTCACTGTGATAAAGTAGGAAGTCTCTTAGGAATGAGTGGTGGGACAAGAAGGGGTTCATCCAAGGATTAGAGGCTCAAAGAGCACAGCTTTTGAGTCTCTTAAAATAAAGGGGCCCAGCATGACCTAGGACTGTTTAGACAGCGATACCCACTCAAGAAACTGGCACAGCTTATGTCTGAAGATAAAGGCGTCAGCTCAAGAGGGTGGCGCCAGTTTGTGCTTGTTAAGCTAGGGAGGCTTGCTCAGGATGTTTACACTGGACTAATTAGAAAAGGTAACATTCCTCCGCTCACAAGTAAGGCTCAAGCTCAGCCAGATAGACACCCTCTCCCCGATCAAAGAATAACCTTGGCTCATTTTACCACCTTTTAACATCACATGAGCATTGTTGTTTTGACGCACACCCCCCTGCTCCCACATGGGCTATTCAGTTGGATGTTGCACAGACACGTGCTCTGTAAATTAAAAGTTGTAAAACTTCTGGAACTGCCCATCAAAAAGTAGAACTCCACCCCAAAGGCTAAGCTTTTCCCCCTATAGGAAACAATAAGGAAGCCCACCCCTAGAACAGCTTGTTTGATCCTCTCTGGACAGCCCACTGTCCCTCTGAGGGCATATCTTTCCCTAATTCCTTTTCTGTAACAAACTTTACTCTTGATATTCTCTCCCCCTCCCTCCCTCTCTCTGTATCTCTCTCTCTGTCTCTTTCTCTCTGTTTCTCTGTCTGTGTCTCTGTCTCTCTCTGTCTCTCTGTCTCTCTGTCTCTCTCTGTCTTAAATTCTTTTCTGCGGTATCATGAGGACTGAGGATCCTGTCTGCACTTTCACAGCTGGAAGCCATGGACTTCAGAAAAACATCGCACAGTTGCTTTCTGTTCCCTGGGAAGAGACTTTGGTATTTTGCCTTTAAATTCAGATTTTTATGTGTGTTATGTTTAAGCCCATTGTTGCAGTCACTGTGTCAATCCATCTAGTTGAGGGTTTTCCTTTTTTTTCCGCTGACCTGCCAGTCTCCCAAACTTGATGTCCTTCTCCAGGGATTGGTCCCTCCTGACAATATGTCCAAAATATGTAAGATGCAGTCAAGCCATCTTTGCTTCCAAGGAGTAGTCTGGTTGCACTTCTTCTAGGACAGATCTGATGGTTCTTTTGGCAGTCCATGGTATATTCAATATCATCTGTAGCACCCTAATTCAAAAGCATTAATTCTTCTCCTGTCCAATTCCAGTTTATAGATGCCACATAATATAGAATAACCATTCCCCAATGTATTTAACTAGATTTTGCTGCTATTAACAATGTTAAGATTGATACTTTGTATGTTTAGATCTTTGAGCCCTGCTTACAGCTAGCCTGTAGCATAAATTATCTTAAATGGAACTGATAGATCAAATGACATGTGCATCTTTTTTATTTTCTAAATGTTACCAAATTGTCCTTCAAAGATGGCCCTCACTACCCATGGCTCATTGTCCCATTTACCACGTAGATATGCCCTACATCCTAAGCATGAATGTGCCACCTCTTATCTTTGCCAGTCTGAAAGGTGAAAAAAAAAATGATTTCCTTTTTGTTTTAATTTATATTTTTTATCTTGGGTAAGGCTGATCATGTCTTAAAGATATATGTTTGCTCTGTAGACTCTGAGCAATCCTGGCTAATGATTTATTCAAACAATTATGTATTAATGACCATGTCTGTTGTTTCCAGTATTTCTCTATTTTTTTTTTCAGTATTAAGGGGTTGAGCCTGCAGCCATACCACTGTCGCTTCTGATCTCATCAGATCTCAGAAGCTAAACCAGGTTGGACCTGGTTAGTCTTGGATGGGAGACCACCTGGGAGCACCAGATGCTGTAGGCTTGAGAGAAGGACTCAGCAACCCACTCCCAAAAAACAACCAGCCATTGAAAACCCTATGAATAGCAGAGAAGCATGACAATAGTGTTTTGTCTTTTGTACATAGGGTCACTATGAGTCAGACACGGATTTGACAGCACCTGACAACAACAAAGTGACTTACGTGCTTCGCACGTGCTCTACCACTCAGCTGCACCCCCAGCCCTTTTTTTATTATTTATCTTGAGACAGGCTGCCTTTGGCCTCAAACTTGCAATCCTCCTGCCTCAGCCTCCCAAGTCACTGGGATTACTGGTATGTGCCACTGCATCCGGCACAGGATTTCACCATTTTAAATAATACCTCAGTGCACAAATCATCCAGTTTTGCACGCTTATCTGGTGACCTTCTTCTGTAGAAGTGGAAATGCTGTTGCAAAGAATATACCCCTTTACATTCAGGGTGGTGAAGTAGGATTCCAAATAGTCTTCCAACGTCTGTTCTAGTTTATTCCCACCAATGGAGTGTGGGCACATCCTTCTGCCTTCTGGAGAGATTATAACCGTTTACACTCCCCAAAACAGAGACTAAGAAGGACTGTTTCTTTCTACTCTCACTTCTCTGGGGTTTGTTAGTCTTTTTGGCTTCTCAGAGCTGTTACTTACTGTAGCGTTTTACCTTGGGCGGTGGTGTATCTCAGTGGCGAAATCTGTGCCTAGCATGTGCAAGGCCCTGGGTTTGATCCCCAGCACCACCAAAAAAAATTTTACTTTGCCCTAAAAGCGATCTGGTCTTTGCCCTCATCTGGGAGAGGACGGCTGGATAAGAGTGTCTCCATTTGCTTGGAATGTCCTGCTTGATAAGAGCCTCTTCATGGGCTCTTGAGAGCCCTGGGCCTTGCCAGATAATCTAGCAATGTCATTTCAGGGGGGGATTTTGGGTCATATGTCACCAGCTCCACCTCTGGAGGGGGTGGAGACCACAGTCAGCCACAGAGTCAACCGGATGTACATCACTGAGCCCCATTTAAAAAAGCTCTAGACGCTAAGGTTTGGGCAACCATCCCTGCAGGGCTGGCAATCCTCGAAGGGTATTGTCGCGTGTCATCTCTGGGAAATAGAAGTACTGCTCATGACCCAGGGAGGTGACAACCTGAGGCTGCGTGTTTGGAGTCCCCATGGATCTGCCCCAGATGCCTCTTCCCACCAAGGCAGGATAGAAAGACAGGGAAAATGAAGGGGACAAGGGAGGGCAAAGGAGCCTGTCATGTGACTTTCTGCAGGAGCTGTAAAGGGAGCGTCTTTTCACCCCAGATAGAGAGGGCACAGAGGCTGAAGAAAGCATTCCATCAAGTCCAGTTTTGTGAATGGATGAGTTTTGGGGGTTACTTACTGGAGTGTTGGGGTCACGCACAGGAACATGGGTGACTCGTGGACAGCCTCATGGGCACCGACCTCAGCAGGAAAACCCCACGGGGAAGTCTCACCCCCAGGCAATTGTTTACCTCTTACATAACTTACCATCAGCCTGGGCTTGGTGGCGCAGGCCTGTGATCTCAGCACTTGGGAGGCACAGGCAGAAGGATCTTGAGATCTTGGCCAGCCTGGGCCTTGCGAGACCCTGTCTGGTCTCAAGGTGGGAGAAGCCTGGCGTGATGCTCATGCCTGCCATCCCAGCACTTAGGAGGCAGAGGCAGGCAGATCATGAGTTCCAGGCCAGCCTGGGGTATACTGCAAGTTCCAGGATAGCCTGGGCTACAGTGAAACCCTGTCTCAAACAAACAAATAAAAGTTAACTTAGCATCATGTGCAGCTGGACATCTCAGGGAGGGTTTCATGAGGTGCTTGTGATCCTCTCCCCTCCCTCCAACAGGGAATGTTAATAGCCCCTTTACCCTTACCCTAGGCCTAGTTATCAGCTGTGTGTTGCTGCTGTTAGGTGTCATTGAATCGATCTGACTCATAGAGTCCCAACGTACAACAGAATGAAACACTCCCTGACACTATGCCATTTCTGGCAGTATGTCAGTGCCTCTCTGATATTCATAGGGTTTTCAATGGTGCATTGTTTTGGAAGTAGATGGTCAGGTCCTTCTCCCTACCCTGCAGCACCTGGTGTTCCCAGATAGTCTCCCATCCAAGGACTAACCAGGCCAACCTTGCTTAGCTTCCAAGATCAGGCAGAATTGGATGCCAGGATGTTATGGCTTCAGACAGCTATCTGCTGTCGAGTTTTGCTTATTCCATCACCATGATAGCAGGCCAAGGTCTCCTGACCACCTCAGAGCTGTTGTGCTTCAAGATGGCAGTGATCAATGAGGTGCAATGGTACATGCCTGTCATCTCAAGTGAGGCAAGGCAGGTGGGTCGCGGGTTAGAGGCCAGAGGCAGCTTGTTAACTTAGCCAGACCTTGACTCAAAAAGCATAACACGGGCTGCAGATGCCGTTCGGTGGTAGAGCATTTGCAAAGCATGTGTGAGGCCCTGAGTTCAACTCCCCAGTACCACCAAGAAATAAAAAAAAAAAAAAAAAAAAAAAAAAAAAAAAAAAAAAAAAAAAAAAAAAAAAAAAAAAAAAAAAAAAAAAAAAAAAAAAAAAAGGAAAAGAAAGAGAAAAAAGAAAAAGAAAAACAGGCCACAAAGTAGGAGAGCGGAAAAATAACTTATGGCACCTCTCCCAGATGGCAGGGTACGCAGCTCTTAAAAATAACAACCACGAAGGCTGCAGGAATATATATTAAAAAATGTCCATGACATAATTTGAAGTCAAACACGTTGAATCCACCATCATCTCTGAGCTCTGTAGAATCGGGTAAAAATACACCTGGAAGAGAACAGAGACAGATCCCCGAAATGTGTAGAGATTGGTACTGGTAATTACTCCTTGTTTTGTCCGTCTCTGCGGGTAAGGGAAGTGGTTACCATCAGAGGGGAATGGACAAAGAGGCTTGCAGGAGAGAGGGAGGGAGGGAGCCTCCTGCCTCTTTGCTCAAGGGCGGTTGGGAAATGTTATTGATCCTTTCTGCAGCTCTGTGTACAGGGATGCTGGGCTCTTCAGATGGGTCATCCCAACCTGCTCCCAGGTCTGCAGATGCTCACGGCTGCTAGCTGGAGCTGCATTTCCTAGCGTGAAATAGGACCCCTCTCCATTTCGAGCCAAGTGGCCTTTGTGTGTGTGTAGTGCTGGGGGTGGGGGTGGGGCTGAACCCAGGGCATTGCACACACTAGGCAAGTACTCTAGCACTGAGCTGCACTCCTAGTCCCCCTTTTAATTTTTTCTATTTTGAGACAGGGTCTCACTCATTTGCGCAGGCTGCCTCTGGCCTCCATCTCAGGAGTCTCTGGGATGACAAGAGTGGGCCACAGTGCCTGGCTAGGAACAGATTTATACAAGGATAAGAAAAGGCATTGGATGGAGCAGGAAGTACGGAAGCAGCAGCCTCTTCTCAAAAAGGTGGGGATCTGCACCAGCAACAAGGGGAATTTGGCACCTCCAGCACCACTATGCCCCACTTTTGCCTATTTTTTAATTGGGTTGTTTGTTTTCTTATCCTTGAGTTTTAAGAATTTTTTGCAAGCCAGGTGCAGGGATGCACACCTGTAATCCCAGCGACACAGGAGGCGGAGGCAGGAGGATCGCAAGTTTGGGGCCAGAGGTAACCTGCATAATTTAGTGAGACCCTGCCTCAAAATAAAAAATAAAAAATAAAAAATGGGCTGGGTGCGGCCCAGTGGAAGAGCACTTGCAATGTACGTGCAAGGCCCTGGGTTTAACCCCCAACTACCACAAAAGAAAAAAAAAGAAGAATTATTTGTGTATTTGGGGCACAAGCCCTTTATCTGTTACCTATTTTACATATATTTTCTCCCAGTCTGTGGCTCCTGTTTTCATTCTGTTATCCTTGTGTCATTTTGGAAAATCATGGAAGTGTAAGTCAGTGGCTGTGGGGGGATGGGCTGGAAAGGAGAGGCCTGGATAAGGCAATGGCCTCCCCAAATGCCCAGCCTTTGTCTCCATGAAGAAGTACCTGTGGGAGTGGTTACTCCAACCTGCAGGTGGGGGTGCAAATTGCCTGACTGACTTATAGAGCAGCTGGGCACTTCCTAGAGACCTAGAGACCTCCCAGTCCAGCAATTGTGTTTCTGGATTCGTTCCAGAGACAATCTCTTGTACAGAGCACCAGAGTAACACTGCAAGATGTTCATCCTGGCATTGTGTGTAATGGTAAACAAAACCAAAAACAAAACAAAACAAGCCAGGCACAGTGGCCATGCCTGTCATCCCAGGAACTCTGGAGGTGGAGGCAGGAGGATCACATGTTTGAGGCCAGAGGCAAATTGCTTAATTTAGTAAGATGCTATCTCAAGATAAAGAATAAAAAATGGGCTGGGGGTGCACTGGAGTGGTAGAACACTTGCAAAGTGTGTGGGAGGCTCTGAGTTCAACCTCCAAGTACCACACACACACACACACACACACACACACACACACACACACACACAAAAAAAAAAAAAGAAAAGAAAAGAAAGAAAAAAGGAAAGAAAGAGAAAAGAAACAATGTAAATGACTGTATTAAAAACTAAAATGAGCCTGGCATGACATTGCATGCCCAGGTTGGATCCGCAGCATTGCAAAATAAATAAATAAACAAAACCAAAATGGATGTATTGAAACAAAGGGCTTCTACTGGCAGTTAAACTAAACATCTAACGAGTAAATCTCAGAGCCAAGCACAATAGCACACACTGTAATCCCTCCCGGGTACTCAGGAGGCTAAGGCAGGAGGATCACTAGTTAGAGGCCAGAGGCAACCTGCGTAACTTAGCAAGACATTATCTCAAAAATAACAGGCTGATGGTGTAGCTTAGTGTGGAGAACTTACCTAGCATGGGCAAGGTCCTGGGTTCAAATCCCAGTACTTAAAAAAAAAAATAGTTGTAAAAAGTGTCTTGTTTTCCAACCAACTCCGGCTCAGCCTTTTAAAGACAGGGAAATGAAAGCCTGCAGAGTGTAGCAAAAGAGACCAGGCAGGTGTGTGGGAGATGACACCAGCTACCCACTCCGCCCCTCCCCCCTGCATCCTTGAAACCAGGTCCCATTTGCTTGGCTGGACCAGTCCCGGGGGATGAGTCTGAGGGTGCGCTCTGTAGATCCAGTCCCTCCAAGTCCCTTGTGGCTGCACGTGCTATGCACAGGGCATTGGCAAGTTATTTTAGAAATCGCTTTGATTATCGTTCAGCCGCAGTCATTGACCTCAAAGGTTTGCGGGCCGCCTCCTGGTGTCTGTCATTGCTCTGGGCATTTATGACGGATATGTGTCTTCCCGGGAACCCCCAGAGCTCGCAGTAACAAGTCACTTGCAGACCCCAAAAGAGGAGAGGGCATCATCACCTCTCATAGAGGTGTGGACCTCTATGTAGCTACATGGCCTTCCTTTTATGAAGTGCTTTATAAATGTGTTTTAGTCTAAAAGTAACATCAGTCTGTAGAAAATGTGCAACATCATCCTTCCACCTACACACAAGCAGCGCTAACATTCTCGTCTTTCTCCCTCCAGCAGCCCCCTTCAGCGTGCATTTTGGAGGAGTTGGTTTCTTGCAAAATTGGAAATCCATGGCCTCTGAGGGACTTTGAGCTACAGTTCTGGTAACAGACAGACACGGGTTATGGCCTCAGCTACTTAACTGCAACGGTAAGCAAATGAATGAATTTCTCTACACCTCCGTCTTCTGAGCTGTGAAATGGGAATAGTAATTTTCTACATGAAAGGGTGCCTGGGTAGTTTTCAGTGATATAATGTGCATAAAAAATTTAGCACAGTGTTGAACACATAGTAATCAGTAGAACCTCAGCCATTGCTAAAATTATAGCAACAAAGTATAGCGTGATATAATTATGATATTCTAGAATCCATTTTTCCACATAATACATCACAAGTGTTTTCCTTTTATTTACAAATATTTAAGAACCATGATTTTTTTTGTTGTTGCTGCTGTTGTTTTGAGACGGTCTCCCTGTATAGCCCAGGCTGGCCTGGAACTCATGATGGCTCCTGCCTCCACCTCCCAAGTCCTGAGCTTACAGGCCTGTGCCACCACACCGGGCAGAACTTGGCTTTTTCCGAGACCCCTCTCCTTAGTTCATAGATGGCTGCCTTACCCCATGTCTTTTCAATTTTTTTCTGTCTTTCTTTTTCTTTCATTTTTCTTTTGCCTTTTTCTTTTCCTTCTTTCTTTTTTCTTTTCTTTTTTTTTATATTTTCCGCAATTCTGGATGGTTGAACCAGGGCCTCGCACAAGCTAGGCAAGTGCTGCACCACTCAGCCGCATTCCCAGCCCCTTTTTAATTTTTATTTTGAGACAAGGCCACTAAGTTTCGTAGGCTGCCTCTGGCCTCGAACATGTGATCCTCCTGCCTCTGCCTCTTGAGTTGCTGAGATGACAGGTATGCGCAGCCGTGCCCGACTCCTTTCTTCACAAGGTCTTCCTTTTGTGGGTGTTTGTGTCCCAATTGCCTCTTCCTATGAGGACACTGGTCAGCTGACTTAGGGCCCAGCCTGACCAGCTCATTTTAACTTAATCACTTCTTTAGAGACCCTCTCTTTATATGTAGTCACCTTCTAAGATACTAGGAACTGGGGCTTCATCTATGACACACCCTGTAACAGCCCCCTGCTCCTATTATTTTGACATTTCTTTTTTCTCGGTTATTTTTAGGCAAGGTCTCTCTATGTAGCCCAGGCTGGCCTGGAACCCACAATCTTTCTGCCTCAGCCTCCCCAGTGCTGGGGTTACAGGTGTGCGCCACCACACCCAGCTGATATAGATGCTCTTTTACTTATTTATTCGTGTGCGTGTGTGTGTGTGTGTGTGTGTGTGTGTGTGTGTGTGTGTGGTGCTGGGGATGGAACCCAGGGTCTTGTGCACGCCAGGCAAGCGCTCTCCCGCTGAGCTACACCGCCAGCTTGAGGTTCTGATTCTGAGAGGATGCAGAGGTGCGGATTTGTGGGACCTCAGCCCTAGCCTCTGGGGGTCCAGGGCTGCATCTACCCTGGAGGAAACCCAGCTGGTCAGATGCACTCAAGCAGTGGCCCAGCTGCCTGAGACTCAGCCTCCATAGTTCACGAAGCCAGGCTGACCGTATCCGCAGGCACCCTGACAGCATTGGTAACACCAGAGAATGCCAGGAAAATCACGCGGATCGAAGCTTGTTCAGACGGGTCCCTGATTGTAGCTCTCGCCTCCAACCAAAGACCCAGGAGAGCAGAAGATATATCTGTTGGCTAAATGGAAAGGAGCAAACCTTCAATTAATGACTCCCTGGAGCTTGTGGTGGAGAGGATTGGCAGAGAGATGAGTAGACAGTAAAACTTTCCATCCGGCTGTGGCTGTGAAAATCCGATGGGATATCCTAGCAGCGGTGGGGAAAGGACAGATACAAACAAGGGAAAATAAATAAGCAAAGCCAGGTGCGGTGGCTCACACCTGCCTCCCCAGCACTAGGGAGGCTGAGGTGGGAGGATCTTGGGTTCCAGGCCAGCCTGGGCCCCTTGAGACCCTGTCTCAACCTTGCAAGATCTCATCTCCAGGTGGGGGCGGAGCCTGGCACGGCACGCCTGTGGATCCCAGCACTGGGGAGGGGGAGGCAGGAGGATCACCAGTTTGAGGCCAGCCTGAGCTGTATAGAGTTCAATGCCAGCTTAGGCTACATAGTGAGGCCCTGTCTCACAAAAAAAAAAAAAAAAAAAAAAGCCCACCAAATAAATAAAGAAGCAGGATGGTTTCAGATGACAATAGGTGCCACCAAAAAAGAAAAGCCAGGTGGCTTGAGGAGGAGGTGATGGAAGGTGCCACTCTGCCAAGGATGCTCAGGGAAGGTCTCTTTGAGGACTTGGCATTTGAATTGAGGCCTGAAAGGCAAGCAGGACCGAGCTATGGAAAGATCTAGAACCCAGGCTCCTGACTTTGATACTCTGAGCATTTTGGGTAGGATCCTCCCCTGCAGTGATGGTTCTTCCCGGGCATGGCAGGATGGTGAGCTGCATTCCTGGTCTCTGCCCCACCAGATGCCAGTGACCTTTCCATTCCTTGGCCTTCAAGTTTCTATAACCTCCAGATCTCCATACCTTGCCATACATCCTTCAGGAGGCAAAAACCCTATTGATATCCACCGACCCCGAGGAAGAGTGTGAAACAAGAGGGAGCAGTGACCAAGAGGTTCTGGAGGTAGGAAGGAGCTCAGCAGGTTTTCCTGGAACAGAAGTTTCCAGAAGTGAAAGCTTTCAAGGGAGTGACGGGTGATTCGTGGAGTCCAGTGAGGCAGAGGAGGAGAAGAACAGGCGGCAGTGAGTGGGTGGAGCCTGGGGGCCCCTGAGGCAGTGGGAAGAGGTGGCTTCTATTCTGCATGTCAGGAGATGCAAGAGAGAGAGGGTAGCAAAAGATGTGACCTGAAAGATCTGTTGGGCTGCTGGGGCTCGGCTGGAGGGACAGTCTGGAGATGACAAAGAGAGTGAGCTTTTTGTGGCTGGTGTAAGAAGTAACCACAAAGGGAGTGGCTTAAAACAGGAAACACATTCTCTCGATCCGGAGCCCAGAAGTCCGAAAGCAAGGTGTGGACAGGGCCACGCTCCCTCCAGAGTCTCCAGGGGTGGATCCTGCCTGCCACCCTAGCAGCTTCTGGTGGCTCCAGGTGTTATGCCTGCCTCTGTCTTTGCATGACCTTCTCCCTGGGTCTCTGTGTCCTCTCTTCTTACGAGGACACCAATCATTGGACGTAAGGCCCAGGCTTAATATACAATGATGACTGCTACCAGTTCTAGGTGGAAACTGGTGGGATCTGAGTTCCAGGGACCCCAGGAAATGGACACCGATAGATGGGCTGATTTGTCATCAACCAGCAGACATCGCCACCTTCTGCTGAGTCACACATGGGTTAGGCACACTGCCCAGGACTTGCTCCTCTCCCAGAGGGAGAGAATCCGCTGGGGTCCAGCTGCCCCCGCATCCTGACCGCCTCTCTCCCTACGTCTGGCTATGGCTGCTGGGCTGCGGGCTCCTCTCCTCTCCCATCCATCTAGAGTGCTGAGCAGTGTCTGAGAAATTGCTACTCAATCCTTAGCTCCCATCTTCTTCCTAAGGATCTCAGGTGGACGTTCTTCTTCAAGAGCTGAGATTAGGAGCCATGGACTGTGGGCCCAGGGCAAAATAGAAGAATGTCCCCTGTGTTCAGTGCAGGTCACCCTCATGGAAGGGTGGGGGCTGGGCTTGTTCTGCAGGTTTCATTCATTCCTCCCAAGTGGAGGACTTCTGACTTCTACACACAGTAAATTAAGGACCCTGGGTCCCCTAACCTGTTAGGGATTATTGAGCATTGCTGGCTCCTCAGATACAATCACCCCCTTTTCAGCCTCCTTGGTGGGGTCCCAGGTATTCTTTGTGTCCCAGGCAGTCCTCTTCACCCCCCACCCCAGCTACAGACACACCCAGGGCCTCAGTGTCTCGTGAAATGGGGAAGTCACCTGATATTAAGGTGATTGCTTCAGGTTGGAATGTTCCAGAAGCAAGAAGCCTAGGTCTGGCTCCAGGCCACCGGAGTGGTGATAATTAGGGTTTGTGGTGGGTGGAGGCCCCAAGGCCTCGCAGCTGGCAGGTCCTGGCAGGTGAGGATGTAGAAACAGCATGGAGGGGTGAGGGAGAGAGGGGCAGGGACCGGAGGAGGCCCACGTCCCTGAGTATACCGTGGAGTCCACGTGTTAGTGCCACTGGTTAATCTCACAAGTGCGCCACATGCATCCTGCCAGGGCCCGTGGACCCTAAGCAAGAGGGCTGTGGAACTGAGGTGTAGCACCCATGTGCCTGGCTGCAAACTTGTGCAGGCAAGCCACTGAGCTGCTGCGTGCACCTGGCTTTTGGGGTACTGGCTGCAGTGTGTGGAGAGAAAAGTGCTTACTGCCTGCGTCTCCTGCTGAGAGAGAGCGAGCACGCAGCTGCAAGACAACTGGGACAATAGAGGTTTGACCGCACCTGCGGCAACCAGACAGGAAGCCCAATACACCCTTGGTGCCAAACAGCCGGGACTAGACCATGCCTCCCTGCTTCCCCTCCCTGCTTCCAACTTAGGACCTCATGGAGAAAAGCAATTATCCTCCCTTAACCTACCGCATCCCCCATGTGTCTGCTGGCCTGTTGCTCTGTGGCAAAGTACCTGACATCAACAACTGAAAGAGGGAAGATTTACTCCTGCTCACGGTTTCAGAGGGCTCCGCCTGTGGCAGCTCGGCCCCATTGCTGTGGATTGTGGTTAGGTCGATCATCGTGGCTGCGAGGCTGTGGTGGGGCAAAGCTTCTCACCTGATGGTGGCCAGGAAGCAGAGAGAGAGCAAGAGAGGAAAGGTCCCAGGACAGGATACAACCTCCAGTGACCTAATTCCTCCAATGAGGCTCTACCTTCTAATAGCTCATTTGGCTATGAACTCATCAGTGAACTAATCCATTAGTGAGGGTAGCAGCCTCCTGTTCCAATCACCTCTCTCTCTCTCTCTCTCTCTCTCTTTCTCTTTCCTTTTTTTTTTTTTTTTTTTGCCTTGGGGACTGAACCCAGGGCCTTGCACATTCTTTGCAAATGCTCTACCATGGGGCTTCACCCCCAGCCCATTTTTATTTTTGATTTAGAGTCAGGGTCTCACTAAGTGACACTAAGTTACGCCTCTGACCTCAGACTTGCGATCCTCCTGCCTCTCCCTCTGCCTCCAGAGTCACTGGGATGACAGGAGGGTGCCATGGAACCCAGCCATGATTCAGTTGCTTCTCAATAGTGCCACTGGTCAGTCTGCATAACTTAGCGAGACCCTGTCTCAAAAAGTAAAAAAAAAATGGGCTGAGGTGCAGCTCAGTGGTCCAGCACTTGCAGAGCATGCTGGCGCGACGCCCTGGGTTCAACCCCCAGTACCGCAAAAAAAAAAAAAAAAAAAAAAAAAAAATAGCGCCACTGGCTAGGGACCAAACCTTCAACACATGACCCTTCTGGAACTTTTCATATCCAAAGCACAACAGGGGATCTGTATTGGGACTGGGAATACATATCTCTAACAAGTTCCCCACCACATGTGTGTCAGCTTCTCGTGCTGTGGGGGCTTGCATGTTGCTGTGATGCTGAAAGCTATGCCATTGGTACTTGAGATACCAGCAGGGCTACCCATGGTGGACAGGTTTCGAGCTTCCAGACTAAGACAGATTAGGGAGAAGGACCCAGCAGCCCACTCCTGAAACAATTAGCCATTGAAAACCCTATGAATAGCAGAGAAGCAGTGTCATATATAGTGCCAGAAAATGAGACACCCCCCCCCAGGCTGGAAGGCACTCAGGAGGAGTTGCCTCCTCAAAGTAGAGTCAACTTTAAGGACAGGAATGGAGTAAAGCCTCTGGGACCTCCTTTTGCTGATGTGGCATGACTCAAAATGAAAAGAAACACAGTAACTGCAACAGGAAATATAAAAAGTGGTGGTTGTTGTTGTTGTTGTTGGGTGCGGTCAAGTCAGTATCCCACTCATAGCGACCCTCATAGGGTTTCTCAATGGCTGACTGCCTCAGGGTTGCCTTGGGAGTGGATTGCCAGGTCCTTCTCCCGCTTTTGCGGTGCTGGGAATTGAACTCGGGACCTCAGAGATTGCAGCGCAGCGCTCTACCAACTGAGCTAAGTCCCAGCCCATAGAAAGTGGTGGGTAAAGGTGTTTTACAAACTCATGCATTCTGATTATTTTGCTAGTCATGTTCCTGTATTATTCATTATAATGGAGGGTTTCTGGAAATAAAATACTTATTTTCATATATTTTGATCTCCAATTGGTGATGAAAGGGTTAAAACAGTCACAGTGGAAAATATTAACGTATAGGTTACCATAGGGGAGAAGGACTCAGCAATCCACTCCTGAAGCAATTCTGAAACAATCAGCCACTGAAAGCCCTATGAGGGTCACTATGAGTCGGACTGACTTGATGGCACCTAACAACATCGACACACATGTTACCGTAATAGAAAGGTCTGCTCACTCAGAGCTCAGTGTCTTCAAAGACTCTCAGTTAGATCTTATTAGCAGGATTAAAGCCAAGAAGCATATTGCTAAAAGCATCAGTCAGTTCATTGAAAAGTTTAATCAATACAGAGGAAAATACCCCACCAATCATTTCTCTAGCTGTTCTGCTATGAAAGAGCCAGCAGCTGATTCACTAACGTGCATGAGCTAACTGATGGACCTGGGCACCTCGAACCCCTGAGCTATCCAACCTGACTGTGCTAAGGCAAAACCCCACTTAGACATTTCAAAATCACAGAGATTCTTGTCTCCCAACAAGCCAGCTCTGTAAGAACTCCGGCTTCCTTCTGAACATAGACACACACGCCTATCTTGAATAAAGATGCACAGGATAGGATTTCTTCTCCGGGCATCTGCTTGCTCAGAAACAAGGCAGAATAACAAAATCGAAAAGCCATGAAGCATCCCCAGACGCTATCAATCCTTCAAGTAAAATTTAAAAAGACTAGGTGGAATGTCGCCAGTCATCCTCACCAAAAATAAAACACTCCACTTCCCTCAGCCGATTCAATTATCTCTCTAAAAAAAGGGCTTTTTTTTTTTTTAACACCTCCCAGCAGGCAGCAGATCCAGCAAGTGAGTTAGGTGAGGATGACAGTGTATAATCAAGCCACCAGCTCCCAAGGTGCGAAATAAAACATGGCCTGGCTCGGCCATGAATATACATGTTTTAAAATGAGTATTATCATCTTGGTGCCATCTGGAATGGTTTCCTTAATATAAAGCATGTTTTTAAAAATCTTTAATGGTTTTCTAATTGTGAGACTACGTGGATGACAAAGTCTCTGTCCTTGACACTGTATTGCTGGGAGTTGAAAATCTCATCTGTAAAATCCACCAGCTTAAAAACAAAAACACACAGATGGAAAAAAGAAAAAGCAATAACCAATAAAACCCCAAAACCAAAAACACCAAACCTCTCTTTTGCCTATAAAATAATCCAGGCTCCTTATAAGAGAATAAAGAAATAAAAATAGAAAAAGAAAAGAAAAAGAATGTCTCGAGTCCTGTCATTCAGAGACCACCACCGCTAGTGTTCTCAGGTTTTGACCGATTTCACCCTAGTCCTTATGAATATGTATGATATGAACATGAATATGCATATGCGTACGGGCTTACATCGCCTCCTTTTAGCTAACATGGCAACATGGAGCGTTTCCCCTCATTGACATGGTCACTGCCTGTCTGGCCACATTTCTATGATCCTCCCGTGCTGCGTTTTGAGCTCTTTTGGCCTCATCCTCTGGCTGAAATGTTCTCTCTTGCCATGTGTTATCCCTTCCTGGTCCTGCCCCACCAGGATGTGATTCTATGCCACTGTGACTTCTACCTTCCTGAAATGACATTATCCTGATTTCATGTCCGAGTCTGAATGGGAATTTCTGGGCTTGGGACCTATGCATGTCGATGAGATCTTTCTGGGGACCCACCTGGCCCTGTTGGACCCCAGCTCCCTGGCCAGCCTCTGTGGATGGTCATTAATCACCTTCCACCAGCTTTATGGAAAGTTGGGTAAGGAAGTGGGGTCAAAGGATACACAGCATATATATATGTTGTTGTTGTTAGGTGTGGTCCAGTCAATGTCCAACTCATAGCGACCCTATGTACAACAAACAAAACACTGTTGTCTGTGCTTCTCTGCTATTTGTAGGGTTTTCAATGGCGGATTGACTTTTGGGAGTGGGTTGCCGGGTACTTCTCCTAAGCTTACACTATCTGGTGTTCCCAGGCGATCTCCCATCCAAGTACTAACCAGGCCCGTCCCTGCTTAGCTTCCAAGATCTGAGGGGATCAGATGCCACAATGCTACAACTGCAGGGATATGTGTGTGTGTGTGTGTGTGTGTGTGTGTGTGTATGTATAATGTGTATATATATGTTTATGTATAGTATATATGTGTGTATATGTATGTATATACATATATATGTATATATGTGCATATATATATATATATGTATATATGTATGTATGTTGTTGTTAGGTGCCATTGAGTTGGGTCAGACTCATAAAGACCCTCATAGGGGTTTTTTTTTTTTTTTGTGTGGTCCTGGGGGTTGAACTCAGGGCCTCGCCCCTGCATGCTCTGCAAGTGCTGGACCACTGAGCTGCACCCCCAGTCCATTTTTTTTACTTTTTGAGACAGGGTCTCGCTAAATTACTCAGACTGCCTCTGGTCTCGAACTTGCGATCCTCCTGCCTCCGCCTCCCGAGCCGCTGGGATTACAGGCGTGCGCCACCACGCCCAGCTCCTCATAGGGTTTTCAATGGCTGATTATTTCAGGATTGCTTCGGGAGTGGATTGCCACGTCCTTTTCCTGTTTTTGAGGTGTTGAGGATCGAATGGAGGGACTCAGAGAGTGCAGAACAGGCGCTCCACCAAGGGACCTAAAACCCCGTTAAATATCTGCCCACCTGGCTGGCCTGGGCTCCAGCCCTCCTGGAGGAGACAAGCAGATGGGGCCGGGCCAGTTTCCCCCAAGAGGAAACAGGCATTGGGGGGAGGCACCTAGATGGCTGGAGGCCCACGTCAGGTCACCAGCTGAAGGCCAGCCTCCACGCCAGCCCTTCCTTCCCCTGGCTGGTTAGACCCTGACCTGCTCCGCGTCATCCTCCCAGATGACACCCCATTCCCTGCACGTGGGAAATGAGCAAAGCTCCAGAGGAGACACTTGCCTGGCCCCTGGGACTCACAGGCACCGGATCTTCTCCAGCACAAGCTAGAGTTGTGGGCTGTTTACTCCTGGGGAATGGAGGAGAAAGGCAGGCATGTCCTGGCAGAAGGGCTACCACCTGGGAATAGAAGGAGCTGGGAAAAGGCCCATTTCTGGGCTGGAGAGGTAGCTCAGCAGTAAAGTGCTTGCCTAATATGTGCAATGCCCTAGGTTCGCTCCTCAGCACTGAAAAAAAAAAAAAAAAAAGTAAGAAATGAAAAAAACTTAAGACCAGCAGTGGCGCATGACTTTTACCCCAGCACCTTGGGAGGCTGAGGCAGGGGGATTGCAAGTTTTAACCCAGAGGCAGCCTGTGAAACATAGCGAGACCCAGTCTCTACATAAAAAAAGAATAAAAAAGGAGCTGGGGTGCAACTCAGAGGTGGGGCACTTACAAAATATGTGCCAGACCCTGGGCTCAACCACGGAGTACTGCAAAAAAAGAGAAAGAGAGAGAAAGACATTTGTAATAACAATGATAATAAACAGCCAAACCTGCCCCACTATTAAATAATAAAGCCATTGAGTATTGCAGTAGGGAGCACATATTCCAGCCCAGCCTGTTGGCAGATGCTGACGCTGCCCTAATGAATAGCTCTGGACCCAAACAGGTGGGGCAGAGGGAGGTGCAGGAAATCACCTGGGCCTCCCTGACTTAGGCCCCACCATGGAACTGTGGGCTGCTGGTGAGGTGTGGCTTCCTGCTGGGCTCTGAGCCCAGAAAGGGAGCCACAAGGAGGCTGAGACACCAAACAGTGGCCTGGGGTTTCAGTGATCTTTGACCCCAGATTCTAGTGACATTGGGTCCCAGGAATGTGACTTCTTTGCTGTTTTTTTCTCCTTCCTTCCTCCCTCCCTCCCTCTTTCCTTCCTTCCTTTTCCTTCTTTTTTTTAAAGAGTTGTTGTTAGTTGCTGTCGAGTCGGTATCCGACTCATAGCGACCCTCATAGGGTTTTCAATGGCAGACTGTTTCGGGATTGCCTTGGGAGTGGATTACCAGGTCTTTCTCCCATTTTTGCAGTGCTGGGAATTGAACTCAGGCCCTCAGAGACTGCAGCGCAGCGCTCTACCAACTGAGCTAAATCCCAGCCTTTTTTAAAGAGAGGATCTCACTATTCAGCCCAGGTTGCCTTTTAACTCACGATCCACCTGCCTCCATTTCCTGAGCGCTGGGATTGCAAGCACGTGCCACCATGCCCAGCCACTTTCTTCTTCTCTTAGGGGGTCCCCCTGATGTTTTGGGCAGATAGAACCTGCTCCCATTTCCAAGAACTCCCTAGAGAGTCTGGAGGACCTTGGGGCTTAAGGTCAGGCAGACAGTCACAGAAAAAGACCTCATTCCTCCTTCCTGCTAGCTGGAGACAGGGTGACCCCACAGGAGGTCAAGGGGCTCAGGAGGTCAGGCACCATAGGACAGGTCTGTAATCCCAGTGACTCTGGAGGTGGAGGCAGGAGGATCACAGGTTTGAGGCTAGAGGCAGCTTGTGCAACTTAGCAAGACACTTGTCTCAAAAATAAAATTAAAAACGGGCTGGGGGCTAGGGGTGCAGCTCAGTGTTGGAGCACTCACCTAGCACGTGCGAGGCCCTGGGTTCAACCTCCAGTAGTGGGGAAACAAAAATGTCCAGGTGCTGGCCAGGTGTGGTGGTACACATCTGTAATCTCTGCACTCAGGAAGCTAAAGCACGAAGATCATGAGTTCAAGTCCAGCCTGGACTATATGTTGAAACCTTGTATCCAAAAAACAAACAAACAAATAAACAAACAAAAACACGCCTCAGGTGAGCCTTGCTGGAGGTGACTTACCAAGACTTGCGTTGCTTATAAGGGTCCAGCCCTGACTTCCTAAAATCCCTTGGTCCAATGCCAGGGAAGGGACAGAGGTTAATGTTGCAGAAGCTGCCTGGCCCGCCCTTCCCCACCTGACCACGTGCCAGCCTGCACCCCAGCCCAGCCCAGGTGACTCCTGTGTGTCTCTCTTGATTTTCTGGGCTTGGGGCAAAGGTCCTGTGACTGGCAAGTGAGGTTCTCCAGAGCCATCTAGACTCTGCCTGTCCTAGGAGCAACCGCCCTGAGAGCAGGGACCTCATCTTGCTTGCCCAGGCCCCTGGAGCGTGCCTGATATGTCATAGGCACATGGTGGGTTTGAAATGATTGTGGAATGATTGGAAAGGGGAAGATGTGAATAGAGTCTGCACTCTGCACAGGAGAAGCCCACGGTCCATAGAAACCAACAGAAATTTTTCTTTTCTGTGGTACTAGGGGGCTGAACCCATGGCCTTGAATAAACATGGCAAGTGCTCTACCACGGAGCTACACACCTAGCCTGTTTTTAATTTTTTTTTTTTATCTTGAGACAGGGTGTTGCTAAGTTAGCAGGCTGCCTCTGGCCTCAAACTTGAGGTCCTCCTGCCTCAGCCTCCTGAGTCACTGGGATCACAGGTGTGCGCCACCGTGCCCAACCAGAAACCACCAATTATAACCCAGAGCAAGGAAATCTGCAGTCTTCGTGGCTAGGGCATACATCTCGGGAAAGGCAGGACCGCTGCGCCAGGGCAAAGGTCCTGGGGCACAGGGCAGAGGCAGGCATCTTCCCACCTGCCCTCTGGAAACTTCCAGTCAGGCTCCAACCTACAGACCACAGACTGGAGGCTGCAGGAAGATGTTCCCTTCCCAGCTAGACACAGCCTGACTCCAGAAGCTGGATTGCCCAAGTGCAAAATACCACTAGGGCGGAGGTGAGTCACTGTGTACAGAGTGCGCACTTGTACTGAGGCCAGAAAGGGAAATGAAGCTCACCAGGCTCCAGGCGTGGTGCAGCTAGGGGGCCCTTACCAGGATCTAGTGCCATGCTGATTGAAGATGAAGATGCGCCTGACTCATGCCATGGTATTTTCAGTCACATCATATGGCTGTGAAAGCTGGACGTTGAATAGGGGGGACAAGAGAAGAATTGGTGCTTTTGAATTATGGTAACGGAGACGAATACTGAATATACCATGGACTGCCAAAAGAACCAACAGATCCATCATAGAAGTACAACCAGAGCGCTCCTTGGAAGCAAGGATGACTAGACTTCGTCTTATGTATTTTGGACATGTTGTCAGGAGAGACCAATCCCTGGAGAAGGACATCATGTTTAGGAGGGTGGCAGGTCAGTGAAAAAAAGGAAGACCCTCAACTAGATGGATTGACTCAGTGTCTGCAACAATGGGGTTAAACATAAAAATGATCGTGTTCTTGTCACAGTGTCAGGGAGTGTTTCGTTCTATTGTACACCAGGTCACTATGAGTTGGACTGACTTGTCAGCACCTAACAAAAACAATACTCCATGCCCTGGGGGATCGTTGTTGCTGTGTGCCGTTGAGTCAGTATCCGACTCATAGCGACCCTCATAGGGTTTTCAATGGCAGACTGTTTCGGGATTGCCTTGGGAGTGGATTGCCAGGTCCTTCTCCCATTTTTTTTTTTGCGGTGCTGGGAATTGAACTTGGGACCTCAGAGACTGCAGCGCAGTGCTCTACCAACTGAGCTAAATCCCAGCCCCTTGCCCTGGGGGATAGGTGAGAAGAATCAGGGCTTCACTTACTGTAGCCCCAAGTCATCCTCCAAGCCCCATCTCTACATCTTACCTGGGACCAACTCCACCATCTACCTCTGAGCTGCATCACCTGTGCCAGGCTCTTTTTCTTCTCTTCTCTTTTGTTCTTCCTTTTTTTTTTTTTTTTTTTTTGTTGTTGTTGTGGTGGTGGTGGTGGTGGTGGTACTTGGGCATTGAATCCAGGGCCTCACGCTTGCTTTGCAAGTGCTCTACCATTGAGCTGCACCCCTAGATCATTTTTTATTTTTTATCTTGAGACAGAATCTCACTAAGTTACGCAGGCTGCCTGTGGCCTTGAACTCACAATCCTCCTGCTTCTGCCTCCCAAGTCACTGAGATCACAGGTGTGAGCTACCATGGCCTGCCCAGGCTCTTCCTTTTCACCACCAAAATGTACCTTTCCTGGCTTCAGCCACCAGACCGTGTCAGCATCCACACTGACACCCCAGAGACAGAATGTGAAGACCTGTGCTCTTTCTTCCATCTGGAACTCACCCTTCCTCCTCCCTGTTTTCATCTACCCCCTGTTCATACTTGAGATTGCTACTCAAAAGTCACCTCCTCTGGGAAGGCTTCCCAGATTGCCAGGACCAGGCCGGGTTGCCTTGCATACATATCCTTCACCACCTCGCAGATCACAATAGTGTATTCATAGTGGCTTGTGTATCTGGCTGTGCTAGTTTAGTCTCCAGCCGGAGCATAGGCACCAGGAAGTCAAGGACTGAGTCTGTTTTGTCCATCATGGTCTCAATGGTATACACCACAGTGATGGATGTGTAATTGATGCTTCAGGTATACCTGAAGGAGGAGGAGGTTAGGTGGGGTCCCTCCAGAGGACCTGGTTTTGGAGTGAGTGCACCCACAGGCTGCACTCACAGGTAGGAACGCCCAAGGGTCTTTGCGGAAGCTCAAAGTAGCTGAAACTTGGTTATAAGGATTTTTTTTCAGTATTGCAGCATTGAACCCAGGGCCTCGCTCATACATTCCAGGTTTTCTACCCTGAGCCGAATCCCCAGCCCCCTTTTCATTTTCTTATCTTGAGAAAAGGTCTGGCTAAGTTATGTAGGCTGCCTCTGGCCTTGAACTTGAGATCATCTGGCCTCTGCCTCCTTATTTGCTGGGTTGACAGGTCTGCGCCATGATGCCCAAGTCCAGATCTTGTGATTTTCCGAGAGCCTGAGCAGGGGACAGAAGCCCCTGGACAGCCGATAATAGGCACAGAAAAGCTGAAGGCTTGGATTCAGAACACAAGCAACACCCAAGGGGGTCAGACAGTGGGATGGCCACCAGGTCCCACCATGAGAATTGTGTGGCTAGCGTGACACCTTCAACCATAGAGGCCACCCATGCCTGGGCCACTAGGGGCCCAGAGAGTTAGTGTGGCCCTTAGTCTTTGTGGTAGGAGAGATCCTTCCTATTACCAAGATCACATCACGGAGCTTTGTCCATGTGGGAAGGAATTCAGCAGCTGGGCAGGGCAACAGAATTGAAAATACAGGTGCTTATCCCAGGGGGATCTCCAGGGGGAAGAGTCTGTCTTCGTCAGCAAAGGTTTGTTAAGCAATTGCTACCTCCAGAGGAATATTTGTTCCTTCACCTCCATTCTTGCTGGGGCCCTCCCTCTGGTGCCAACAGAGACAAACCCGAATCTCTCAACTGAGAGGCACTCACGGGACAATCTGGCCCATGTCTTGTATTCACCAAAGGTCTTCAATGTCCTTTGGTCTCACTGTGTAGCCCAGGTTGGCCTTCAACTGGCCATCCTCCTGCCTCAGCCTCCAGAGTGCTAGGATCACAGGTGTGTACCACCAGGCTTGGGTGTACATTTTTGGCATTAATTTTGATTGTGAGACTTCAGCAAGACTCTGGAGCCAGGCTGGCTGAGTTTGAATCCAACTTATACCAAGTACTAGCTGTGTGACCTTGGGCAAAGTACTTAATTTCTCTGTTTCTATGTTCTCATCTGCAAAATGGGAATAACAATAGATTAAGCCTCACCAAAAATACCCCAAATATTGTATGATTTCATGTATAAAATATCCAGACAGCATAGGCATATAAGCAGGAAGTAGATTAGTGGTTGCCAGGGGCTGGGAGAATAGGGAATGGCTGCTACAGTTTCTTTTGTGGATGATGAAAATAGTCTAAAATTAGATAAAGATTAAAGAGTGATTACTTGTAAAGGGCTTAGAGCAGTGTCTGATGTGTCAAAGTTGATCTGTAAGTCATTGTTCCACAGAACTTACCTCCAAATGAAGGCATATATGCTGATGAGCTTAGGAAAAAAATCTGTTCATGGTTCAATTAAAAATGGCTTTGTGTTCCTGAATCTTACCGTCTGTTGTTTACTTTTTATAAATCCAGTAACTATCTTGCAGATAGCATCATCATATTGCAGTATAAATTACGCATATTAAGTGTTCGTTTTAAGTGAATAAGTCAGACCCAGAAAGATAAACATTGCAGGTTTTCTCTCATATGTGGATATTGGAGTTCCACGTATATTCGTTATTAAAACAGATAGGTCACGAAAGCAGATGGGACTGAAGTGGGGAAAGATAGCAACATTCCCCAAATTTATCTATAGAGCTTATGTAAAAGCCAGGTCCTCAGAGACTACAGAGCAGCACTCTACCAACTGAGCTAAACCCCAGCCCTTTAAAGTTCTTAATAACATATTATTCCCTAGGCTTTCTTTTGATTAATTAATTAATTAATTAATTTTTTGCCCTGCACACACTTTGCAAATACTCTACACTGGGCTGTTGCCCCAGCCCCTTTTTAAATTTTTTTTTAATCTCCAGACAGGGTCTTGCTAAATTATGCAGGCTGCCTCTGGCCTTGAACTCATGATCGTCCTGCCTTAGCCTCCAGAGTCTGAGATTACAGGTGTGCAGCACTGCGTATGACTACTTTGGTTATTAATATACCTTATTTAATTGCATATTTATATAAATTAATTTTTAATCCTGGTGGCATTTAACAACTGGCATGTAAAATTCCTGAAGACTGAGCAATTGTCTTTCAATAGTGAGTATTCAGCGCTCCACCAACAGCACCCAACCTTTTTGGCCCCAGAGACTGGTTTCATTGAAGACAATTTTTCCACGGACCCAGAGAGTGGGTGGGGAGATGGAGATGATTCAAGCACATCACATTTATGGTGTAAATACAGATGAAGCTTCACTTCATTGCCCTCCACTCACACTGGTACTGGGCCACCACCCTGGGCTTGGGGACCCCTGCTTGACAGCATCTACTGGGTGTCACATCTCCAGAGATGCAGCTCACCCCAATACTAAACTGCCCCCATATCCTTCATCATGCAGACCTCATCCAGTACTTTCTGGAAGTAGGATCTTCCAAGGGATGGCGTGGCATGCGGAAAACCTGGAAAAGGCTGTGCACATGTGCAAACAGCTATAGAAACACTGGGATGTATTGCTTCTAAACTCAGGGATCCAATCCCAAATTGTGCTAACTTTTTTCCCCTGCCTCCTAGTTGATACTGAACCAAGCCAACCAGTTTTGTTTGTTTCATAAAATCTCCAACTGGAAGTTGTCAAGGGAGGTCCTGGGCAAAGGTAGAAATGGTGAGGTGGGTGGTGGGGTGAAGGTTTTCATTAGACACCCTCTGAGGAATGCATACCTTAACCTCTGCTCTGTTCAAGGGGGAAAAAGTGTGTGTGTGTGTGTGTGTGTGTGTGTGTGTGTGTAACTTTTGGGCTTGCTCAAATAATAACAAAACCTGGTCCATGATTGTAGAATGACGTGTTGTTGGGGTACACCATAATTGGGGCCTTCCTTTGTCCAGCACTGCCTGTCACTAAGTGTCATCTAAGATTGTAGGTTGAGAGCTGGGTGTGGTGGCGCACGCCTGTAATCCCAGCAGCTTGGGAGGTGGAGGCAGGAGGATCACAAGTTTGAGATCAGAGGCAGTCTGCATAATTTAGCGAGACCCTGTCACAAAAAGTTAAAAAATGGGCTGGGGATGCAGCTCAGTGGTCCAGCAATTGCAAAGCATGCAAGCACGAGGCTCTGGGTTCAACCCCTAGTACTGCAAAGAAAAAAAAAAAAGGGGGCTAGGGGTGCAGCTCAGTGGTCCAGCACTTGCAGAGCATGCAAGTGCGAGGCCCTGGGTTCAACTCCCAATACCAAAAAATAAAAATAAAAATAAAAAAAGATCATAGGTTGAGCGTTCTCTGGCTTTGAATGCAAAGGCCTGAGCTCTCTGCCAGAAGCACAGCAGGGTGACTGCGCCTCCTTCCTACACCTTTACCTTTGTTCCCTTTCCCACAGAGAGATCAGCAGAAAGCCCTGGACATTTTGACTCAGAGTATCACATGCCAGCTATTTGTTTCGTTAGGTCTTTAACAGCTCGCCTCGATCACTCAATCAACGTTCCCTGGGTACTGCCCCGGTCCATTGCTGGGTTAGCATCATGGGTAGCTGGCATTTAGGATGGGTCTTTGGGGAATTTGGAGAATGTGGAGGCTCCCTTAATGCAGGCTGGTGAAGTCCCATCTGATAAGGTTCAAATCAGTTCCTTTCAAGCACAAACCGGCCCACAAGTCATTCAAATCAGTTCCTTTCGTGCACAAACACTTCTCCAGAAAAACCAACCATTTCCCCAGCCCCGAGCCCTCTGACCACTATGTCACTTGTGCCTGGAAAGTGCGTTCTCCATTCCTGTGCAGGACGACAACTCTGGCCTCACACAGGAGTTGGCTTTCCTGGCACTCAGGGCCAGAATCTGACACTTTCTTCACACAATACCCACTCCCAGCCAAGCCCTGCATGAGTTCCGGGGAATCCCAGCTGAATCAGACACAGGTGCTGTCCTCAGGGAGATGACAGTCACAAGAAAATAAGACAGCTGGGATAGCAGCCTGTCCAGGGCTGGGGCAGGGCACTAGATATTAGTCATTTGTCCAGGAGGTTGTTCTTGATGAAGTCATAATTCAGGTGTGTCTTGACAGGTGAAAGAAGATTGCCTGCCAGGTGGACAAGAGGGGATAGGAAGGGTTCCCTCTGGCAGAACTTGAGCTTGAGCTCCCAAGCTGAGTCAGTGGGTGATGAGGAGAGAGGCGTTCCTTTTCGGTTGAAATGAAAAGCCCAAAGCTCCTTAAAGGCTGATAGGATGCGTATAGGTCAACCTATGAAGAGCCTAAAACATCTCAGACAAGTAAAAAAGACAGAAGAAAAAACAGTCCTACTTTTGTGTTATAAAAAAAAATCAGGATGAATTATGGTGGATTTTTATTGTCTTTATATTTTTCTGCATGTTAAATTTTAAAATAATTGTATCAGCCGGTTCCTACCCACTCTCCTGTCTGCAGGGGGCGCCCGGGCGACCACCTCACCTCCTTCAGTCAGGGGGCGGGGCCTCCACGGCCGGCGCGGACTGACGATTGGCTGGTCGGCCTGTCCGTCCCAGCGTCCCGCCCCTGCGCTACGTCACATGACGCAGCCCATCATGGCGGCGGCAGCGCGGCTGCCCGGGCCCGAGACTCCGCAGCGTTGCCGCCGTTGCCGCTGTTAGGAGGCGGCGGCGGGGGCTGAGGCGGGCGGCAAGGATGGTGTTTGCGCGGCCGCGGCGGCGGGTGCGAAGCAGGAGCCGGGCTGAGGTTTGGACGAAGCCGCGTGCGTCCGGGAGCAGCCGGCGCGGGTGTCGCTGAGGCAGGACCGACTGGCGGACGGACAGACGGACGGACGCACGCGGAGAGCCGGGCCCCGGGGGGCGCCGCGCCGGGCCGCGGGCGAGATGCCGGGGCCGCCCGCGTCGCTCTTGCCGCTGCTGCCGTTGCTGCCGCTGCTCCTGGCCGCTGGCGGTGCCGGGGCCGCGCCACTTCCGCAAACAGGTGCAGGTGAGCGGCGGGGACGCGGCTGCGGGGACTGCGGGGCCGCTGCGGAGGGACGGGGCGGGGCAGCAGGGTCGGCGGGGCCGCCCTGGGCGTTGTTGGGTCGCGGAGGGCCTGAGGCCCCGGGAAGCGGGCGATCGCGGGGGCTTCTGCCGCAGGGGCGTGTGGTGGGGGCCGGGGGCGGGGAGAGGCCGTGGGGGGCGGGGCGGGTGGCCGCGGGGGACCCCCGAGGGGTGGGAGGCGGCCCCCGCAAAGAGACCTGTTGCCTAAAGGGCCTGGGGCTTGCTTACAGCCTCCCTCTGCAGATGTCACCCGCCTCTGGTGCTTTTTACATTTTTTTCCTCCCCCCACGTCTTATGATAAGAACCGTTTCTTACAGCTCCCCACCTAACTTCAATGCCAGTGACTCGGGTGGAGTTAGTTCCCTTCAATCCCTGCAACTTGTTCTGAAGTTGTTAATTGATTTTTAGGTCCCGTGCTTTTTTTTTCCCCCCTCCCTCTTCAGAATGCATCTCTGGGGATGAGGAGGAAACAACGATAAATAATTTCTATTTGGGGAAGGCAGTGATTACAGTAGCAGCTTTTAAATGACTATTGACAAACTGGCCTCAGGATAATTGGAGTTTCTATTTTAGCAGCATTTTCGGTCTGTGGGATTTTCTTTGTTTCTTTCCCTGCCCCCTTCCACGTTTTCTCCGTCGTTTACGTTTGGGGTTGGTTATCCTAAGTAAAACTTCAACCCAAGAGAGCATCTCACGTTGGTTGTTTATTTTTAATTTTTTTTTCAGGAAAAAAATGTGGGCTAATTTGTCATTTATTGTCTGCTGCTTACCTTTGCAATGGGGAGAAATTGAAATTTCATAGATTCAAGGAATTTTAGGGTTAAAAGAAACCTTAAAAAGAATGTAGTCCAGTTTCTTCATCTTGCAGTTCCAGGTATTAGGACCTGGCACTCAGATGACCTAAGGTGACAATTGTAGTTGGAGCCCAAAACCCTGGTTTTAGATTCTCCTCATTGTGTGATTTTTTTTTTTCCCCAGTTCGCCTGAAGTCTTGTTTGTAACTGTGTGGAATACTGCTCAGGTCGAGTTATTTTAAAATAGTGTTAACTGGGTGCAGAATGCAGAAAGTACTGCACCCAGTAAAGACAGATTTTTAAACAAATGTGTGCTGAAGACTAGATGTAATTGCTTCTAGACTGTCACCAGTTTATGCCATCAGATGCCCTTTAGTTGAGTGTTAAGTGTTGTCATTGTAACATGATGTACATACCTGCCACTGTCTTAGATCAAACCTTTATAAGGTGAATTCTGCATTCTGATCCCATAGATAAAGATAATTGAGCATTATCAGATGCCTATAGGCAGCCCAGGGAAGAGTCACCGAAAGTACCTAGGAAGTTTATGAGAGATTTATGGAAAGACAGTGATACTGATACTTAAAGATGTTGAAATTGAAAATTAGCTCTAGGATAGGATAGTGGATAAAGAGTATGTCAAAGAGATTTAAGAAGGTTCAAGAAGACTTTGCGCTTAATTGAGTTTTTATACATTTTGATAAAAGATTCCATATAGGAACCTATGAAAATGTGGCTACTGTATACCTCTTCCATGTCCTGAATTTCATTCTTTTACCATCTTATGCAGGTATCAATTACAAAGAGCTGAGTTTTATTGGGGTATTGTGGCTCAAAGCACTAGGAAAACTGAGTTCATAGATAGAAACACCAAATCTTGACATAAATGAAGCACAGAGAAATATATGGTGACTTATAGCAACTCCTGCAGATTTCCCTTTCGTATTCTGATCTTTCGAGGGTATGTTACATGTGTGACATATCACTAACAGGTACCTACGATTAAATTCTGTGTTAAAGACGCACAAATATAGATGCAGGGCTTTGTCTTTCCATCCAGAAGGGGTTATTAATCCTGTAACTGGGATAGATTCTTGATCAAGATGTTGTAGATCAGCAACAATAAAGAAAGTTTTGAGCTAGTCCTGATTCATGAGCTCACTAGTTAAGAAAGAAGAACCTCTTTGAGCATAAATGGCAGAGAAAAGAGCAGGTATATGTTGAAAATCTGATTCTCAAGCTTCTGGTGATTGTACCAAAGTAAGGCTAGCCATTACTTGGGCTAGCTCAAGTAAGGGTAGATTCATTGCAAAGGGTCTTTGCCTCCTTGGTTTCATTCTTTCTAAAGTTCAAACTAATAGTGCCTTGGAGAAAGCATACTTATCAGAAATCATTTGAAAAGGAAAAAAACCCACAACAACAGTGCTGGAGTTTTATCCTTTGCCAGCCTATTTGCATGGGAAACAAATGAGGCAGTTAACTAAAATATAGTTTTTAAATTAAAATTCATTTATGCAAGGTGTCATCCAGAATCATTTCTAGGTTTGAAAGTTGAAAACATGTTTACTCATTGAATCATAATAAAGCGATGTAAGTTTGTAGGTTGCCCTTGTCTGTCAAGCCAGAAGGCATTTCTTGGTTGAACTTTTATTTTGGGCCTCTTCATAGCTATGGGAGGGCTGGGATTTAGCTCGCTGGTAGAGTGCTCCTCTGCAGTCACTGAGATCCCAGGTTTGATTCCTAATATCACAAAAATGGGAGAAGGATGTGGCAACCACTCCCAAGGCAGTGGGAAACAATCCCGAACAATCTCGAAACAATCAGCCACTGAAAACCCTATAAGGGTCGCTCTGAGTCAGACAGGACTGGATGGCACCTAACAACAACAACATAGCTATGGGAGGAACTGGGGTTTTGCTCAGTTGGTAGAGCGCTGCTCCACAGTCTCTGATGACCTGGGTTCAATCCCCAGCACTGCAAAAATGGGAGAAAGATGTGGCAATCCACTCCCGAAACAATCAGCCATTAAAAACCCCATGAGGATTGCCGACTATGAGTCGGACTCGACTCAGTGGCACCTAGCAATAACAACATAGCTATGGGCTGCCTTTGTGTCCTGAGGATCCATGTTTCTGGGCAATAGCCCTATTTATGGGGCTGGAATTTAGCTCAGTTGGCAGAGCGCTGCTCTGAAGTCTCTGAGGTCCTGAGTTCGATTCCCAGCACCACAAAAATGGGAGAAGGACCTGGCAACCCACTCCCAAGGCAATCCCGAAACAGTCAGCCATTGAAAACCCTATGAGGGTCACTATGAGTAGGACTCAACTCGAGGGCACCTAACAACCTAACTAACACCCCTATTTGTATAGACTGACATGTCAAGTCAATAGTCCACACCGGGAGGGAAGCTTAGGTAAAGGGAGAAGTCCGGTGTTTTCACATACAGCTGAATGACTAAGATGACAGTTCAGTTCATCAGATGATAGTGATCAGATCATTCTTCTCTTAGAAAGCATGTGTGTGCCCCTTTCGTAAGATTCTCAGGATTCACGTCATAAATTGGGATTTGCAAGAAAGAAAGCTCTTGTGTATGTTAATGTGTTCCTTTGAGCCTACACTTTCTTATTAATATGAAGATAGTGGTTAGACAGGGAAACCCACTTCCATTGTTCCGAGGCATATTAGGTCACAGAGTACAGAGGAAGCTTTTAGCAGTTCCAGATAAAGGCCCTCACGGAAGCCCGAGAAGCCGGTGGGACTCAGCCACTGATTAAATGCAGCCCGTGAACCCAGGCCTCTCTCTTGTTTTAGATTGAACAAACAGACTCGTATCTTGAAAAAGATTTCCAAAGGGAAGGAAGTGCTTTCTAAAGTGTGAAATTTTTTTTGTGTGTGTGATTTTTAAAAACACCTTCTGAGGAGATAAAAATTTTTTCCGACAAGCTTTCCATGCAATTCTTTTTTCAGAATTTATGGCTGTAAGATTGGGAATTGTATTTAGGTTGGGATTGCTATAATTGCTTTTATGTAATGATATTTTTTAGTTACTAAATACGCTCATCTGCACAGTAATGGGAAGTCTGTCTGGTTTTGTAGCTGAGCAGCACTGAAGTTACCAAATCCCTACTGTTTTGCTGATATCAATGTGCTGACTGTTCATGCAATTCTCTTGAAATTTGGAGAGTCCTTGGACCCTCTCTGTCCCCCGTGGGCTGTGTCACTGAGATAACAGCTGTACATATAATAAAAAAGACATTATCGTGTAAACAAGGGATGTCCAGGGTTCTGAAACAGTTAAGTGAACCCTCAAAACAGTCCTTGTGGATGAACACAGGAAAAGGTCCAACTTTTCAGTCCAGTTGAGGGTAGAGTTCATGACCCAATCATGAAGAGGAGCTTGATGTCCTAGAAAGAACTTGGGCTTTGGAGTTAGAGCTGAGTGTGAGGTTTTCTGCCTCCTCTGCACTAGCTTTGAGATTCTGGACCAGTTACCTGGCCTTTCCTGGCTTCTCAGAACTCAACTACTAAAAAGAACAATGGTAATATCTACATAAAGGGGTGTTGGAACAGTGGGTTGGTGTCAGGGTGCCATACCACATCTGCTGCGGATTGCGTACTTGGTCACATAGATGTCTTCATTGCTTCACATTTCTTTGCGAATTTGGTAGGTGTTCGAGATTGAGGAACGGCAGGTGGGATGGTTTTAAAGAAGGAATTTGGAGTGGTATCTGCTAGATATGGAATGTCTAGAATTTGCTGGATTTGAAAAGTCTTTTGCTTAAAATAACTTGTTACATGATGGATGGAGACCCTATAGGGAAATTAATCTGGTTGACTTAAGTCTGATGTATAAACGGGTATTGTTACTGTTTGAAGTTCATTGTATTGAGGAACTATGCCAGGAATTTTTAGGATGATCTAAATTATCCTGCTTTTACGTAATAAACCTGTTTTTAAGCTTCAAGATGACTAAAGCTCTTGCGAGTGAACAATTGCTGGTTTTAGTTTACTTAAAGGAACCGTGAGCAATCTGAGTCTCCTTGGTCTCAAACCCAGTGGCGTATTTGCATAAAGTGTCCCCAAAGGTGGCACGGCTAGCCCAAACTCAGGAAGAGCCAGCTCGGGGCTGAAGCTCCCTCTTGGAAAGTGTCCTTTGGGAGATGAATCTGTTTCTTTTTCTGTCTTTTAAAATCATGTGTTTTTGTAGTCTGCTAGCTATGCTTTGCTCTTTGAAATTATTTGCTACTCAGGTGTAAGGACAGAAATATTACAGAAGGGAGAACCTAGACAAACAGTCTGGAATAGGATGCTGCATTTAGGGTTGCTTAGATTTGATTTTCAGCTGTTTTGTTTTGAATCTTCACCTGAAGGTATCATTTTAAGAGAAAGCTAGGGAAATGTGGTAAGGTCCTTGCTTCCGAGAGCAAAAACAGTGAAGCAACGTATCTTTACATTGTGGCAAGTGACTAACTTGGACCCGTGCCTTGGCATTACATTTATTTGCCACAGAAAACAGTCGTATCAGAAAGATAACCTTCATATTTTTAAAATGTTTTCTTGGCAAAGGTTAGCACAGTGCAGCAGTCCCAACTCTCATTTGATTTTGTTTTGATTCAAGTGGGAAAACTGAGGGCTGTTGATGCCAAATGTCTCAGGTGTCTGGCACCTACCAGGGTTGTGGGCACTTCTCATTCTCTGGGCTCCACCTGCATCTGGCCATTTCTCTTCCTCTAGTCATTCCTCTGGGGCTGGGATTTAGCTCAGTTGGTAGAGCGCAGCTCTGCAGTCTCTGAGGTCCTGAGTTCAATTCCCAGCACTGCAAAAATGGGAGGACATGGTAATCCACTCCTGAGGCAATCTTGAAACAATCAGCCATTGAAAACCCTGTGAGGGTTGCTGTGAGTCGGATGCGACTTGAGGGCACCTATCAACAACAACACTCATTCGTCTGCTGTCCTAGGGGTGTGCAAGAGGGAGGGTAAGCCTAATATTTTATTTTTGACAAATTGATAGATTCAGTATTTTACTATATAATATGTGCTTATTTTATTTTATTTTTTTTTTTGTGTGTGATACTTGGGGGATTGAACCCAGGATCTTGCACAAACTTTGCACTGAGCTGCACCCTGCACCCCCCTTTTTATTTTTTATCTCAGCAAGGATCTAGCTAAATTGGACAGGCCACCTCTGGCCTTGAACTCACCATCCTTCTGCCTCTACCTCCCAAGTCGCTGGGATTACAGGTATGCACCACCCCACCTGGCTTGTTTTAATTTTTTAAAAAACTCAAGTTACCCCCAGGTCAGGATTACATGCTGTGGCCACAGCAGCCCCTGACTCTCTGTATCTGACCCCAGTTTGGTCAGGGGAGGCCATGACATCTGTAGTCTGCACATCTGCTGTGCCCTATTCCTGCCTCCACTCAACTTGTTCCGTGGCACTTGAAGAGCTCAATTGATCAGTTGGCAAAATATCGTATCACATTCCCATCTTCCAGCTCCAGATTTTCTTCCTGTTTTCTTGCTATTGTCTCTTCTCCCTCTCTTCTCTATCTTTTTAAAATCTTTTTTTGCAAACTCCACCCCCTCCTAGCTCAGACTATAGAGATTCCTACCCCAGTGCCCTCTACAGTATATATCTATGGGACATGATGTTCCATGGGATGCCAGATGAAAACATTGCAACATAGACTTTTAATTCTTTTCACCCTGCAAAAACTTCAACTTCTGTGACTCTTCAAGGCATAGGGTATATTGATATGTTAACACAATTTGTTTGTTGTTGTTAGGTGCTGTCGAATTGAGTTCCACTCTAAGCAACCCTGTGTACAACAGAATGAAACACTCCTCGATTCTGTGCTAGGCACACAATCTTATTTATGTTTAAGCTCATTGTTGTAGATACTATGTCAATCCATCTAGTGGAGGGTCTTCCTTTTTTTCATTGTCCTGACCCTCTCCCAAACATGATGTCCTTCTCCAGGGATTGGTCCCTCCTGACTGCATGTCCAAAATAGGTAAGACGCAGTCTAGCCATCCTGGCTTCCAAGTAACACAGTGGTTGCACATCTTCTAGGACAGATCTGTTGGTTCTTTTGGCAGTCTATGGTATATTCAATATTCATCTCTAGTACCATAATTCAAAAGCATCAATTCTTTTTCTGTCTCTCTTGTTTAATGTCCAGCTTTCACAACCATATGATGCAACTGAAAATACTATGGCATGAGTCAGGCGCACCTTCCTCTTCAATGTGACATTTTTACTTTTCAATACTTTAAAGAGATCTTTTGCCACACCTTTTCCCAATGCAATGTGTCTTTGGATTTCTTGACTGCTGTTTGCACGGATGTTGATTGTAGAGCCAAGTAAAGCAAAATCTTTGACAACTTCAATCTTTTCTTCATTTATCATGAAGCTTCATAGTGACCCAGTTGTAAGGATTTTTGTTTTGTTGATGTTGAGACACAATCCATACTGCAGGCTGTGCTCTTTGATCTTCATCAGTACATGTTGCAAATCCTCTTCACTTTCAGCAAGCAGAGCTGTGTCATCTTCATAACATAGACTGTTAATGAGTCTTCTTGCAATCCTGATGCTGCATTTTTCTTCATAAAGTTCAGCTTCTCAGATTATTTGCTCAGCACAATTTAGTGGTTTGTAAATCAATAAATTTACACAAAGCAGGAGATAAGGAGGTTTTACTGATAGGCTGTGTGATCAAAAAAGGTTTGAGATTCATTGGACCACATGCCCACTTGCACTTAGCAAATACCACTTCATGTTGTTTTTTCTTTTTGTTTATTTGTTGTTGTTGTTGTTGTTGTTGTTTTTGAGACAGTCTTGCTGTGTAGCCCAGGCTGGCCTTGAACTCGTGGTCCTCCTGCCTCAGCCTCCTGATGTTGTTTCTTTAAGTCCTTTCTCTTTCCCTGCATTGCAGGGCTACATCTTATGTTGTTGGTGTGTCACAGATTGGTGTGGTGTGTCACAGATTGTAGACACTTAGAATTTGTTAAGTGAGGATGAAGCCTGGAGAAGCGAGTCCACCAAACCACGCTGCCATTTGTGTGCTGAAAGGAGATGGGGGTGGCCACAGGCTTGCTCTCCTGAGCGCTGGCTTTTCATCCATGAGCAGTCCTTCACCTGGAGCGAGCCCACCCATAGTGCATTGTCTTTTTAGCATGATAAACTTTGTGGTGAGTTATTTTTTGGTGGGGGGTTAAACATATAATAAACTTTTAGGACAATTTTATTTATTTGTGTATTTATTTATTTATTACTTATTTGCAGTACTAGGGGACTGAACTCAGGGCCTCACACACTTTGCAAGTGCTCTGCCACTGAGCTGCGCCCCCAGCTTCCCCCTTCCCCTATTAACGGTTGCAGTCCATTTGTCCCAACCAAGGAACCAGTGTCAGTATGCCACTGTTAGCTGAACCCACGCTTCCTTTGCATTTCTTTGCCGTACTTTTCCTCTTCCGGGTTACCGCGGCACTGTGCCTGGTTGGCGTGTCTCCTTAGGCTCCCCAGGCCATGTCTTGTTTTTGTGACCTTGACGGTTTTGCGGCATCCCAGTCAGGTATTCGTAGACTGTCTCCCAGCTGTGGCTTGGCGGATGTTTTTCTTGTGACTGGGCTGGGATTATAGATCACAGAGGTGTGACACCCCATCATGTGGACATGACACTTTCCCACCCTGACCTCACTGACCGCCTGCCTGTGGTGGCACTGGTCACTTTCACCACTGTGGTCCCTTTCTCCTCCTCTCTCCAGACTGTATGGATGCGCAGTCCACACGGTGAGTCGTACTCTACCTCCTGGAGGGCGAAGTACCTACCGGGATTACTTGGACCTCCTCTGTGGCGGAGCATTGATTGCTGTCCCATTTGTTTCTTTTTGCAAATGTCTATTCATAATGTGCCTGCAGCTGTAGCCCTGTGGCATCCGATCCCGTCAGATCTCGGAAGCTAAGCAGGATCGGGCCTGGTTAGTACCTGGATGGGAGACCGCCTGGGAACACCAGAAGCTGTAGGCTTGGGAGAAGGACCTGGCAACCCCCTCCCAAAAATCAATCTGCCATTGAAAACCCTATGAACAGCAAAGAAGCACTGACAATAGTGTTTCGCCTGTTGTACTCAGGGTCACTATGAGTTGGATACCGACTGGACGGCTCCTAACAACAACAACATCAACAACAAATTCATAGTGTATGGGCTGAGATTTAGCTCAGTTGGTAGAGCACTGCTCTGCAGTCCCTAAAGTCCTGAGTTGGATTCCCAGCACCGCAAAAATGGGAGAAGGATGTGGCAATCCACTCCTGAGGCAATCCTGAAATAGGCAGCCATTGAAAACCTGTAAGGGGAGCTGGGTGTGGTGGTGCACACCTGTAATCCCAGCGGCTCAGGAGGCAGAAGCAGGAAGATCACAAGTTCAAGACCAGAGGCAGTCTGCATAATTTAGCAAGACCCTGTCTCAAAAAGTAAAAAAAAATGGGCTGAGGGTGCAGCTCACTGGTCCAGCACTTGCAAAGCATGTGAGCATGAGGCCTTGGATTCCGCCCCCAATAGTGCAAAAAAATAAATAAATAAATAAATAAAAAGAAAGAAAAAGAAGAAAAGAAAACCCTGTAAGGGTCACTGTGAGTTGGATAAGACTTGATGGAGCCTAACAACAACGCTTCATATCAGTGTGGACTCATGGGTGTTTATTGGGTTAGAAGCCGATACCAGACTCAGTGTACTAGTTTTGGCCTTTGGGAGCTCTCTGTGTCCTGGTCTCAGATCCCCCTCACCTATTTTATTTTACTTTTTAAATAAAACCATTCTTCCTTTCTGGTATTACAAGGAACCACAGGCTTACATTGTCTGTTCCCCACCCCACCCCTGGAAGCAGCCATTTCTCCAAGGAGCCCTGGTTCGTGTGATTGGAGGATATTAGAAACCAAGATCTGGGTGCTGGGTGTGCCGGTTGCTCCTGGGACACTGTGAATGGGATTTTGATCTCTGCGTCCTTTGTCTAACCTGTGGTCAGGGAGACAGTTTTGGAGGAGAAATGACCACCTAGAGACCAGTTGCAAAGACTCCGCCCATTTTCTCCCCGCCTTAAACTGTTCATCACTGTCACAGATATTCTAAATATATGTCTGTGGCACCAAGTACATTACAATGATTCTGGCAGGGTCTGGTTTTCTCTTCTTAGAGGAATTAGTTTTTGTGGGGTACCATCAAATTGGGTCCAACTCAGTGACCCTCAGGGTTTTCAATGGCTGGTTGTTTGGGGATTGCTTCAGGAGTAGATTGCCATGTCCTTCTTCTGTTTTCGTGGTGCTGGGGTTCTAAACCCAGCCCCTCTTAGAGGAATAGCTGTATGAAAAGTCAGTTTGATTTGCCCTGTCCAAAGCAGTCCAGTTTCCAAGAGTATGAGGGAAACCTCTTCGGCCTCAGAATCTTGTGAGAGTTTACAACCCTCCCCCCCTAAAATGAGTACAGTTGTCTCTGACAGCAGGTCTCCACCCTGGAGCAGGAGTAAACATTTTGTGGGATCCACATCACTCACCATAAGCAATGACAGTGATGACTTCTCAGTACTCCCTTTGCAGAATGGGACCTCAGATAAGGAGCAGCCAGACCACACTCTGACCAGGGCAGCGAGATTATACACACCTCCTGTCCTCTGCTGTGATGCTTCCTCTGTTTAAACTTAAAGCTCAAGTCAGTCCCCCAAAGACAGACCTGCGGTCATGGCTCCCCCATCTGCTCCTGTCCCCAGTGTGGATATCGCCTACACCTCTTTCCTCTGCTTTGCCCTGTTGCTTGTCTCTTTACCTGGTGCATTGGGATGGGCAGCCGAGCCCAGGCTGCTGGGACTCCGGGAGCCGGCTCTTTTCCCTAAAACATCAGTAATGCAAGGATTGTTTCACGTCTTCCAGCATGGGGAATGATTGAGAGGGCTTGTGGGCAGCTCCTTTAATTGAGCAAAGTTCAGGCACAGGGAGCTGTAGAGTTGTTTCAGTCTGGTTCCAGAGTTTTCTTCCTTTTCTTTTTTTCTTTCTTTCATTCCATTTTTTTTCCCTCCAGTCCTGAGGGTTGAACTCTGGGCCTTCCCTGTGCTAGGCAGTGCTGTACCACTGCGCCACATCCCCAGCTCCTATTTAATGTATGTGTGTGTATGTATATGTGTGTGTGCGTGTGTGTATATATATGTGTGTGTTTGTGTATATATATATAAATATATATATGTATATATATATATATATAAATATATATATATGTATGTATATATATATATATATATATATATATTTTTTTTTTTTTATTGAGACAGGGTCTAAGTTGCGCAGGCTGCCTCTGGCTTCTAACTCACCATCCTCCTGTCCCACCCTCCCAAGTTGCTAGGATTACAGGAATGTGCCATGTTCCCAGCTATTCTTTTCATTTTTATTGTGGAAAATGGGAAACACACACACAAATACAGTGAATAGTATATTGAACCCACATGTCCACTTTACCCAGTATGAACAATTTTAAATTCATGGTCAGTCTTGGTCCACCTGTACCTTGCCCACTGCTCTGGCACTTTTGTTTTGTTGTAAATCACAGCGCGGGATGGATTCAGCTGTAAATGTTTCAGATAAAGGTAAGGCTGTTTTTATAAAAACAAGATCACCTAGGCATTTGTAGGAATGCAGCTGGTGGGGAGGGCAGGGATAACCACCTGAATCAGGATTTTGGAGGTTGGCCTGGAAATCTGCACTTAAAATACTTTACTTTTTCTGCCCCACTTCTCACTTCCCTTCCCAGCAACGCAAATATTTTATCTTCTAGATGCAGCCACATCACATATCAGTTATTTAATAGAAATCTGACTTGTGTAACTAATGAGATTGAAGGATGAAAAAAGTGTAAGTTTTAAGTCAAGCAGGCACCTGAAATCAGGAAAGATCAGTCCTGACCACAGAGCATGGACATCGTCTGAAGAATTCTGTGAAAATCAGGGATGCTGCTCGGCAAAAGAAGTAAACATTCCAGGACAGGGCAGGCGTAGCTGTAAGGACCCGGCTCGGCTCGGCTCGACTCGACTCGACTCGACTCGACTCTATACTCGACTCGACTCGACTCTACTCCCTTCCCTTCCCTTCTTTTCTCTTCTCTTCTCCTCTTCCTTCCTTCCATCTTTTCTTTGTCTTTCTTTTCTCTCTCTCTCTCTCTCTCTCTCTCTCTCTCTCTCTCTCTCAATTTAAGCTGCTTCTCTGGAAGGTGATATAAATAATGTCCTCTATACATTTTATAACTGTTTAGTTTAAATAATCGCCTGCATCTGTACCACTATGGTATCTGATCCTGTCAGATCTTGGAAGCAAAGCAGGGTCGGGCCTGGTTAGTCCTTGGATGGGAGACCACCTGGGAACACCAGCTGCTGTAGGCTTGGGAGAAGGACCTGGCAACCCACTCCCAAAAAACAATCAGCCATTGAAAGCCGTATGAATAGCAGAGAAGCACTGACAATAGTGTTTCCTCCGTTGTGTATAGGGCCACTGTGAATTGGACACTGACTCAACCGCACCTAACAACAATGATATAAATAATCAGTAAACACTAGGAGATCATAGTCTGACAGTCAGATTCTGGTACCATGGATTGAGACCTCTGTCGCAGAGATGGACCAGACATCAGCCCATTGCAGCTTGAGTCGGGGTGGCAGTTGACAAGTAGAGAAGTTAAATTAGAGCGGCTGCAACAGCTGTGTTCTTACCTCCCCAGGTGATAGAAGTGCACACTGTGAAGCTGGAGCCTCTGACTCTTCGCCTAGGCGGTAATCAAGCTTTTTTCCCCCTTAGTGTATATAGTTGACTTCTTTCTTTTAGAAGTTTATTTTTCTAGGCCAATTTACTTTGTTACAACCTAGGATTTGTGGTCAATTTCACATTTTTCACCAGATACTTTTTTACAAAAGTTACATTGTGTCATATTCTTGTGAATGTATAGATATGTATAAAATACTCCCATGAGCTGTGAAACTGTTACATATAATAATTGTGTAATCATTTGGCTTTAAGAATATCATAGGCTCACATACTTTGTTTATATTTTTAGAAAAATGTGTACTTTGAGTGAGAGAATTTTGTTGTAAGCATCTATGTTAGTGGTTATTTTACACACACACACACACACACACACACACACACACACACACACACACACTCCCCACTCCCCACTCCCGACTCCCTGTCTCCCGCCCCCGTGCTTGAAGGTTGAACCCAGGGCCTTGCTTCTTCCTTCCTTTTTTTTTTTTTTTTTGGCTGTCCTGGGAGGTTGAACCCAGGGCCTTGTGTGTGCATGCTTTGCAAGTGCTGGACCACTGAGCTGCACCCCCCAGCCCTTTTTTTTTTTTTTACTTTTTGAGAGGGTCTTGCTAAATTACACAGACTGCCTCTGGTCTCAAACTTGCGATCTTTCTGCCTCCACCTCCTGAGCTGCTGGGATTACAGGCGTGTGCCACTGTGCCCAGCTCGGGCCTTGCACTTTCTAGGCAAGTGTTCTTCCACTGAGCCTCACTCCCAGCTTCTGTTTTGTTTTTTATTTGGAGATAGGGTTTTGCAAAGTTGTGCAGGCTGCCTCTGGATGTGAACCTGGGATCCTCTTGCCTCAGCCTCTTGAGTCACTGGACCTAAAAGTTGTACCACGGTGCCTGGCCTGTGATAGCGATTTTTGAAAGAGCAAGGGTTTTTGTTTGTTTTTGTTTTTTGAGATGGGGTCTTGCTATGTAGCCCAGGCTGCCTTTGAACTTGCTGTGTAACCCTGGCTAGCTTTGAATTCGGGATCCTCCTGCCTTAGCCTCCCAAATGCTGGGATTACAGGCGTGCGTCACTGTTCCTGGTACGTAATTGTTTTTATTTAAGTTCAACCACTACAATTCCACTTAAAAAGGCTATGTCTTTCCCCTCTTGAAGTTCATATTTAGTATTCAGCCCCAAGTGTCTTTTTTCTGATTCTGCTGTGCCGAGTTGGCGACTTGAGTTTGACACACTGTAATTGCAGCCTTTAATTATAGGAAGTGCACCTCCAAGGCATCTTGGACTTAGAAAATAAAAGAGGATGGGTTTGCACTCATTTTACACATTTAAAGTATCTATTTTAACTAACTAGTAATTATAAAATTTTGTAGTTTCAGCTTTTTATTGCAATACTGAAGTGTTGTGATCCGTTGGTTGCCTCTGAGATTAGCTGCTAAAGCTGGGTATGGTGGCACGCGCCTGTAGTCCCAGCTACTCAGGAGGCTGAGGCAGGAGGATTGCTTAAGCCCAGGATTTTGAGACCCACCTGGGCTACATAGTGAGCCCCTGCCTCCAAAAAGAACGAAGGGAGGGAGGGAGGGAGGGAAATAAAAGAAAGCAAAGACACTAAATTTAAGTTTAACCTATTTTACACATTGTAGGTTCTTCCTAAGAATGCTCCATATATTCAACCCACGCTACTTTGCAAAGGCACATCTTCTCCCTACTCTCCATGGCAGTGCACCTGTGCAGAATGGTTCTATAGGTAGCAACAGCTTCTTCTGAGGGTACAGCCTTTTGGTTCCCAAGCAGAGCCTCACTTGACTCTTCCCTCTTGTTGCTGTTAGGTGCCCTCATTTGGGTCCGACTCAACGTTGGCCCTGTGTACAACAGAATCTGGCACTATGGCAGTGCTTCTCCGCTATTCATAGGGTTTTCAATGGCGGATTGATTTTTGGAAGTGGGTTGCCAGGTCCTTCTCCCAAGCCCACAGCACCTGGTGTTGGTGGTCTCCCACCCAAGTACTAACCAGGCCCAACCCTGCTTAGCTTCCAAGACCTGACAGGATCAGATACCATAGTGGTATGGATGCAGGCAATTATTTAAATTAGACAGTTATAAAATGTATAGAGGCTATTATTTATATCACCTTCCAGAGAAGCAGCTTAAATTAAGAGAGAGAAAGAAAGAAAGGGAAAAGAAAGACAAAGAAAGGAAGGAAGGAGAAAAGAGAAGAGTCAGGTCCTTACAGCTGGGGTGATGCAGCTGTAGACCTGACTCTTCCCTCAGACTGTTATTAAACTGTAACACCCGGGTGCTGATTGCTAGTAAGGCACTGAAAAATAACAAACTTACCAAAACAGTCCCTGGTAATACCAGAGGAACACCACAGCAATATGTTACAGAAACCTGTAATTTAATGTAGTTTTCGTCACAGAAAATAGAACTAACTTTAATAAAAAGATCTGATCACTAATATTAACCTCATAGGCACTCAGTAGACTAAGAACGTTTTAGAATTATAACTCCATGCCCATAGAATTTTAAAGCTGAAATACTAGTTTACAGATAGTAAACCAAGGCCTGGAGACGTGAAGTTGCAAATTCAATCCCAGATGGCTACTTAGGGGCAAGTGTAATTCTAGCATAAGGGACCCTCACATTCAGGCCACCCTATTCACCAGCGTGTACAGCCTTGTGCTTTAAGGAACGTGCTTGTTAGTGTGACCCACACAACCTAACTCTCTCTTCTGACATTGATTTCTAGTTATTACCAGAAAGTACCCAGGTGAAATTATAAGTTATCATAAAAATCTATCTATATATATATCTTTTGTGTATGTGTGTGGGGGGGTACTAGGGGTTGAACCCAGGGCCTCACATATGCTTTGCAAATGTTCTACCACTGAGGTGCATCCTTAGCCTATTTTTCACTTATTATTTGAGTCAGGGCCTTGCTACATTATACAGGCTGCTTCTGGCCTCAAGCTTGCGATCCTCCTGCTTCTGCCTCCCAAATCATTGGGATCACAGTGTACGCCCCCACATCCAGCATGAATCTGTGTTTCCCATGTGGCCTTACCCTATTATTTTAAATAATGTTCATTCTTACTATGAGCTACTGGGAATAGTTTGGTTTCTTTTTTTCTCACAACTGAGTAATTTTTACTGTTCTTTTGCTCCTGATCACCAGTTTCTTTCCATGTCTTTCTTAAATGCCATCTTTGTCTGCCTTCTGTAGTGGCCCACATCCTGGTGTCTCTGCAGCATCCTCTCCTTCCTTCAGTTCTGTTTCTCTGTCCCATCCCTTAAGTGTTTGTCCTCTTTTTTATCCCCTTTCCTCCTGGCCTTTTATATATTTTGTAAATTATAATATTTGTCAAATAGTGCATGTAAGTGGTTTTAAAAAATTAAATAGTTTGCCAGGACTTAACGATAAAAATAGTGAGGTCCTGTCCCTCCTTGCATTGTTAAATAACAAGCTCTGACCACTGCTTGTTCGCTTAATTAGTTCCTGGATTTCTCCTATGGAAGGAGAGGTTTTGGCTTTGGTCTTTTGAGACAGGCTCTCGCCATGCAGCCCAGGCTGGCCTCGAACTCCTGCTCCTCCTTCCTCAGCTTCCTGCCTGGTGGGATTATAGGCATACACCACCATGCCTGGGTTTGGTAAGGACTTATATGTTCACACACGTACACTCGTGTACATTTTTCCCTTTCTCAACACCGTTATTCAGAGTTTTTGGTTAAATCACTACTTGCTACTAACATTTTTGTGACTGTAAGGATTATTCATAGCTGACCCTGTGGTGTTTATGACGAGTTTCTTTTTTTCTTTTTTTTTTTTTTTTTTTGCGGTACTGGGGGTTGAACCCAGGGCCTCGAGCCTGCATGCTCTGTAAGTGCTGGACCACTGAGCTGCACCTCAGCTCATTTTTTTTTTACTTTTTGAGACAGGGTCTCGCTAAGTTACGCAGACTGCCTCTGGTCTCGAATTTGCGATCCTCCCGCCTCCGCCTCCCGAGCCACCACTGGGATTACAGGCGTGTGCCACCACGCCCGGCCTATGATGAGTTTCTTTGATATTTGTTTATCCTGGGCTTGCCCTGATACCACTTCTTAGGTTTTTTTGTTTTGTTTTGTTTTTTGTTTTTTTGGTTTGGGGTTTTTGTTGGTTGGTTGGTTTATTTGTTTGAGATGGAGCAGGAGTCTCACGGTCCAGACTGTCCTTGAACTTGCATTGAGCCTCCTCCCTTGGCCTCTGGAGTGCTGGGGTGATAGGCGGGTGCCCCCACACCTGACTGCTTTTCAGTTTTGATGCCCAGATCGTTATTCCTCCCATGCTCCTTGGCGGCAGTTCAGATCTCTCACGCTGTCTGCCTGCTCTGTCTGGAGTCACACGGCCCTATTCTGGGCCTGGAATGGTGGCGCTCCACCTGCCTCCCGTGCCCTGCTGAGAGGTCAAAGGCCACCTCACCTGTTCCCTTCCTACGCAGCCTCTTTTCCCCTCTGTAGAAGCGTTTAGACTTTTCCTGTCTCTAAATTCTGAAGTTGCCAGGCTTCACTTGGAAGCCAGGCTCTTCCCGTTCACCTCACTCCTTAACATGGCTGCTCAGCCAGCCCTTTGAGTCTTGAGTGTGTGCATACACACACTTCCGGGAGAATGACCTCTTCCTTTGCTATGTTCTTTCCTTCTAAAATGTCTATCAGTTGGATTTCTTGGAATGAGCCTCTGCTTTGCCTCTGTTGATCTTCTTGTCTCTTTGTCCCACTGTGTAGTCTTTGACGCTTCCTCCCCCTAGTTTTGAAATTAAATTGAATTAATGAACTTGTTTTTTGAGATAGGGTCCCACTGTGTTGCTCAGGCCACTGTTGAGCTCATGGACTCATGGGATCCTCCTGCTGCAGCCTCTTAAATAGCCGGGGCTACACGTGCATGTCACCACACCTGGCTCCCCAATTTTTTTTTTTTTTGGGGGGGAGGACAGGATCTCAGTGTGTCGCCTAGGGTGACCTTGAACTTGGAATGCTCCTGCCTTAGGTCCAGTGCTGGGATTACAGGCGTGCGCCACCACACCCAGCTCCCCTGCTTTTTAAGTGGCATCTTCTCATGAATGTAGTCTCTCCTCTTAATATTCTGAGAATATTAATCATAGTCTTTTAGCTTTCTGCACCTAGCCCTTGGGTGATCTAATTTCCTTTTTACCTCTCTGTGTTGTTTGCTGTCTTTCACCTCAGAGGTTTTCTCCAATGTCAGGTGATCCTTGAAAGCCTACTTATGTTTAAGAGCAAAGGATTAAAAAAACTGATTGAGGTTTCCTCTTTGCTGCTCTTCCCTTATACGCCACCTCACTTCCATTGACAAGTCCGGGCCATTTGGCCTCCCACCCCTGCCCCCTGCCCTTTCAGGGAGAGGCGCCAGTGTGGGAGCCAATCATCAGCACACGGTGGTTGTGACCTGGGATGCGTTACTCTGCCTCCCCCTTACTCAGCTTCTTCGTTTTCAGATGGGTACCTGCTGTGAAGGGCTGGGTGAGTTGGGAATCCTGCCTGGCACATGGTGAGCATCATTTAACCGTTAGTATTCCGCAAGCCCCAGGACTAAATCGCTGTCATTTCTTGTGTGCATTATCATAGCAGTAAACATACGTTCCCCAATCGTTCCAGATAACAGGTCTCCCTCAGTCCCTGCTTTATTTTCCCATACTGCTTGTCAGGGTCCAAGGCAGCATGTCTTTATTTCTGATCATCTATCTCTCTGGTGGGAATGTGAGCTGTGGGTATGGGGTCTTTGTATCTGTGTGGTTCCCCCACACACCCACTTCTGTGTTCCCAGAACCCACAGCAGTACCTGTCCTATAAAAGATTCGAAGTAAACAGTTGCTGAATATGTGGAAGGGCTGGCTGGGGCCTGTGGGCGGGTTGACAGAGCAGAGGAGACCCTCTCCCCCACGTCCCTCTATAGGTCTTTTATGGAGGGCTGGACTCCCATGTCTTAGCTGCACTTCATTGCATCGGGTTGGATTATCTGTCCTCAGGATGCAAAGGCAGAGCAGCCGGGGCATTGTCAGATAGGAAGTCCTAGGTGGTCTTGCTCTCTCCTGCCGTGCCGTAGAACCCTGTCAAGGTCGGTGTTGTAAGCAGCGCCTGGCTCAGCCAGGAAGATAGTGCTTAAACAATACAGCTTTGTGCTGGAGACCTGAGCGCACACAGAAGCAAGGAGAGGACTGGAAAGAAGTCTCTGCCCCTCCTTCCCCCGTTCTACCATCCTGCACGGCCACACTTCCTTCTGCGGCTTCCTTACTGACGTGGGAGCCTTCAGGACACATTGCCTAGGGAGCTACAAGGGTCCTGAACACATGTGCTCTGTGAAGGTGTCAGAAGGTTTACGGACAGAGGCAGACGTGTTCTTCTTCAGGGTGCACTGCCTGGAAGCTAGGTGTGTCCCGAGAGGCCCCCCCTCCCCTCCCAGGCTGTGTCCTGCAGACCTGGGACGCCTGAGTGTTGCAGACAACGTGCTGCCATTCAGGGACCCACACCTTTCCACAAGTGGTAGCGGGCCCTGGTGCGGGGAGACAGCATATTCTTCCCTGCAGCACGTGACCAGCGTGGGGTAGAAGTGGCACTGAGTTTCCACTTTGGGAATTAGGCACTTCCTGTTTCCATTGTGGCTTCAGAGACTGCAGGAAGGTCCTGCCTCAGGCTGTTTCAGACGTTTCCGAGATGTGGATCACCCTACAACTGCACTGTGCCATCAGCTGGATTAAGAGTCCAGTTCATAGCCAGGCGTGCGGGTGCAGGCATGTCATCCCTGTGCTCGGGAGGCCGAGGCCAGAGGATGGCGAGTTCCAGGCTGGCCTGGGCCTCGTGAGACCCTGTCTCAACCTTGAGAGATCTTAGTCTCCATGTGGGGGCGGAGCTGGCTGTGGTTTCCATGCCTGTGATCCCAGCCCTCAGGAGGCCGAGGTCAGAGGATGGTGAGTTCTAGGCCAGCCTGGGCCTCGTGAGACCCTGTCTCAACCTCGAAAGATCTCAGTCTCCAGGTGAGGGCGGAGCCGGCTGCCATTTCCACACCTGTGAGCCCAGCACTCAGGCAGAGGCGGGAGGATGGGGGCTCCAGGTCAGTGTGAGCTACATAGCAAGATCCTATCTCCAAAGAGGGGATAGAAAGATTGTAGTTCACAACATATTTATCCCATCTCTTTCTTGAGTGGTGGGGCACAGCAGTCTGGCCAGAGTTATCGGCCTGAGATTTTTTTGGCCAAACTGTGCTGCTGTAGAGGAGCTTTTCTGGGTGGCTGCCATCCCAGGTAATGTTTTGAAAGTGGGAGCAACCTGACCCTTTGCTAAGAGATTCTGTTAGATTTTGTTGGAGTAGGCTGAGAGAACCCGGCAGTGTCCGGAGAAATGATGCCATTCGCAGGTATTCAGTCAGCACCCCAGTTATGTAACCTCTTGGGAGGTGTGAGAGAACAGTGGGGCTGCCTGACCTTGGAAGTCACTTTTGAACAAGAGGCACACTTCACTGTCATGATGGGCACACAGGGCAATTTGTTCTCCTAGGCTGCCTGTGCTCCGCTCCACGCCGGGGTCTTCGTGGAATGTCTGATTCATCAGCCGGCTCGTCGAAGTGCTGTTTGCCCTGCGTGGCTGAGTGTATTCAGTACTGTGCCTCATTTCCCCTTTCCTTTCTAATATTAGAACACGCTTGGGAGAGTCTTTGACTCCATTATAAATAGACGTATTGTTATGTTAAGAACCAGGAAGACGTGAGTGACTGAAGGGTCAGTGGCCAGGAAACCTTTATGCTGTACAGGTTTGTAATTTTGAGGCATTAAACAAAAATGTGTGCTCTGTGGTGGTGTCCACATTTTTTCCCCCCAAGTGGTGTGGTGATGATTCACTTTACCGAGTCTCTGGGATGCAAAGCTGCCTGTCAGGGTGTTGGAAGAGGAGGTGGAAGACGATGGTTTGCTTGGTCCTACCTGCTTTAGGATAAAAAGAGCCAAGGCTATGCATGCTAGAGGTGGGATTGTGTCAGGACCAGTCTGGAAGATGGCTGGTCCTTAGCTTCCCTTGGTTCTACTGGGTTTGCTGTGTCTGGTCAGCCCTGTCTCCTCCAGGTTTGGTTCTCAAGCGGGCACGTGGTTCTCTTGTGCAGATTTCCTGAGGTCAGAGGGTCTGGGAAAACGGAAAGCAGTTGAGTCATAAAGCTCCTGACCAGAGCTTCACACTCGCCTTACGCACGCTTTGCCACTCCAGCAATCCTTTCTGTTCCTGAATGAAAGCCCTGTGTCCTGGGCTTTCCAGGATGCTCCCTGCCTGCAGAACGGTGTTCGTAAATTAAATGACGGTGTTAAGGGGCAAGTTGTGCGTGTCTTCCCCCCTCCCCCCAGTAACTCAGATGGTGCCTGTACTTGGAGGTAGGGCCTTTGGAGAGGGGAGTATATTCAGGGGAGATTATAAGGGTGGTGTCTGATCCAGTCTAACCAGTCCATGTAGGAGGAGAAAATTTATACAGAGACATGGAAAAGACCATGAGAGGACACAGTGAGAAGGTGGCCATCTGCAAGGCAAGGAGAGGGAGCTCAGGAGAACCAACCTGCTGGCGCTTTGATCTTGGACATCCAGCCTCCAGAACTGTGCAGCAGTGACTCTCTGTTGTTGAAGACCCTCAGTCTGCAGTGCTCTGTCTCGGCAGCCCTAGCAAACTCATACACACCGTATTCAAATTAAAATAGTCAGAGTCACGTCTCAGAAACATCAGTTATGATACCCTCCCCAACAGATGTCACCCTTGAGCCCCAAGGGCCCTGAATAGCCAGCAAAGGTTTCTTCTGAGCCCAGCACGCCCTGGAGCTGCTGTGGGGGAAGGGGTACGTCTTCCACAGCTCTGATGGTTTCCGTAAATTCAGTTAATTGAGACAATGGGGAAGGTGGAGTGTATAGATAAATACCTGTTAATACTTTTCAAGAAAACTTACTAGCTGGGCATGGTGGCACACGAGTAATCCCAGCACCCTGGAGGCTGAGGCAGCAAAATCGGGAGCTCAGGCCAGCCTGGGCCATACATAAGACTCTGTCTCAAAAAGTGATTCATCAGGTTTTTCTCCCCAAGGGTCTTCCATCGCCTGTGTTCAGCTGATTACATTCCTGCGATATGTTCACCATGTTCCCCTCTTCCATTTCTAATACATCCATATTTAAATTGGTTTGGTTAGATTCAGTATTGCTATTTTGTTTTTGTTTTTGGGGTACAATACTATTGTTTATTCTTGAATCTAATCCATACCTATTCAACAGTTTTAAAGGTCCAAAAAATCAGATGTGGATTAGAATTCCATGTGGATAGGATTCGCAGCCAAGGGATGGTTCTGAGGAAAATTATAGAACTGCTGTACATGTTGTAAAAGCAACACAATGTAATAATTTATTTTAATCTACCTATTAACTCATCGCACTCATGGTAACTCATACCATTCGTGGTAACTGAAACATCATCACTTCACTGTGGTACTTAGTCATTTACCCAGTAGACAAAGAGTGGCTGAAGGAAAGGAGCAGATTAGAATCGTGAATTAAGGAATCACCAAAACCTGAATGCAGATTAGATTTGAGCATGGAATAGATTTGAGAATACACAGTATTTTTTAGGTGATGGTTTGTCCCTCAGGGGGACAAACTTAATGTCTTACTGTCATGTTATCAGCTGCTGGACAAATTCCATGTGTCATGAAATACTTAAGCGACTATTTAAAAATGTAAGGTCGAGCCGGGCGCGGTGGTGCACGCCTGTAATCCCAGCACACCTGTAATCGCAGCGGCTCAGGAGGCGGAGGCGGGAGGATCGCAAGTTCGAGACCAGAGGCAGTCTGCGTAATTTAGCGAGACCCTGTCTCAAAAAAATAAAAAATGGGCTGGGGGCGCAGCTCCGTGGTCCAGGACTTGCAGAGCATGCAGGCATGAGGCCCTGGGTTCAACCCCTAGTACCGCAAAAAAAAAAAAAAAAAAAAAAAAAAAAAAAAAAAGTAAGGTCTTAGCTACTCTTAGCTTATAGGCCATGAAAAGCCACCCGGGGCAAGATTTCCCTCACAGGCTCTCGTTTCCTGATCCCGACTCTGAGGCATCTACCTGCTGTGGTTGGACATGGCTTGTCCACCCAAGGGTCTTGTGTTGGACCTTGGTCCCCATGGTGGTAATTAGGGGCTGCAGACCTTTAAAAGATGGGGCCTAGTAGGTGGTCATTAGGGCACTGGGTGCATGGCCCCTGGAAGGGACAGGTTCTGGTCTTGCCGAGTGAGTGGTCATAAAATCCTGAGCCCTGAATTCCCCTGCCTCTCATGTGTGCTCCACCCACAGCACCATCTGTCACAAGGCTGTCACCAGAGGCCACCTGATCTTGCACTTCCCATCCGCAAAACTCTAAGCTAAATAAAAACCCCCTTTTCTGAATTGTCCAGCCCCAAATGTTTTGTTACAGTGACAGAAACCACTCATGCGCCACCCACGAGGGAAACCGCCCAGACCACACAGGTCCCCATGTTCAGCGCTACAAAACGGCAGCACTTTGTTTTCTAAAGTAAGGCCAGTAGTGAATAAACAGCTCTACTTCCCAAAACTGGGGTCTTTAAATAAGCAGGTCACTCTGAAAGAACCCAAGGATCTTGGGGAAACAATCGATAGGTGGTCTGAAGTGGAAAATGTAAATGGTGAGCCTGGAACCCACCATCCCCAGCCCCCCCCCCCCCAGGACCGCTGGGATCCTGGCGGAGGGTGGGGCAGCGGGAGTGGCGCAAAGAAAAACCACAGAGGCCTGGAACACACCAGGTAGTTTAAACCTCTCAGTTCATAATGATGCTCCCGAAACGTGGCAGGAGTGCCGGTAACTAGTAACTCCCTGAGAGTGCTGATGAACCTGCTCATTTCTCAAAACACCTGGTAAAGAACGAGAACAATCGGAGTATCGCCCCTGCCCTTCCCCTGGGACTTGAACCACTAGTTAGCCAAGTGGTTCCCAAGAGGAAGTTCTTTATAACAGTGCATTAGCTGTAAACCGAGGGAGGGCTTGTGTTAGGCTATCATGGTCACTGGCCGTCATTTCTCTTTAGCTGTGGGCCTGTAAAGGTTTTTATTTATCCCCCAAATGGACTCACAGGCACATCCGCGGTTAATTACATGTGCGTTCCGGTTCCACCTGTGGTTCTGGGCCTCACGATCAGATAATTGGGCTGGATTCCTAATGGCTGAATTAATAGGTAGTACTCCTGCCCCGCCGAGTCATTATGGAGAAGCTGCCTTCCCCAAATTACCTGTCTGTACAGCAGATAATAGGTGTGTATCCACCACGTGGAGTTTCTTGAGTTTTCCGCTTATTATGTCGAGTGCTAGATAGCTATTAAAATGCTTTGAAAATTGTAAAATGAAAACTCAGGGAATGTGCTACAGAGATGCCAGGTGTTTTTAAACAGTGTCTTGGAGGGGCACCCAGAACACACCAGACCCCCATCGTCCCCCGCTCTTTGCTGTGTGTTGGGAGGGCTGTCTCACTGTATGGTGACACGCCTGTTGCTGTTTTGCTGTAGCAGATGATTGGTTTGACCTGTGCATTTGTGAGCGCTGTAGATAGGCAATGCTGAAGAGAAACTATTTCTTCATAGTTCCTGAATGATTGCAACCAGGAACCTTTTTGGGGTTGGGTTTCTAGTTTGACCGCTGGGGCCTGGGGATTTTAGTTGTGGTTCCTGCTTCTAGAATTTACTTCCTTTCTGTGGTTTGTGTAAACCCAATCTCACCTTCCAGCCTATAGCTCTATTTCCTCATTTTACAGAAGTTTTTCCTTCACTGGAATATGGAGTTGCTTTGGATTTTCAAAAGAAAACACCAATAAATAATGTAGTTTTCAAAAGCAATAACTAAAAAATGTCTAGATGAGGCCACTTGGTAGATTTCTCAAGCAGTAATTTTGCAAGGTGAGTCCTTTTCACAGGACTGTTAAGCACTGAGGTTGGGCAGCTACCGTGTGCACTGAGGAAATCTGGGGAGGGAGAGATGACGTCCCCTGCAATCTCATAACAAAAAAGTGTATGGCACAGGCCTGTAATACCAGCAACTTGGGAGGCTGAGCAGGACGATTGAGAGTCTGAGGCCACAGACAGCCTGCCCAGCTTAGCGAGACCCTGTCTCTAAAAAAGGGGTAGGGGTGTGGCTCAGTGGTGGAGTACTTGCCTAGCATGGGTGAGGCCCTGGGTTCAACTCCCCTAGTGTGGTTAAAGAAAAGAAAAGAAGAAGAAGAAAAAGGAAAGAAAGTATGGTAGGAAGGTAGGGCACTACTTGGCAGAAGTCCTTGTTTTTAACAGGGGTATGCCTTCTCGTGCCTACCTAATGACTCGCAGAAGACCGCTTTGTGAATCAGATAATTGGGCTGGCCTTCAGGCAGTCCCTGATCCAATTTTACAATAGATGCATAGTGCTGGCAGATTGGAAGGGGAAAAGAAAAGAAAAGAAAAGAAAAAAAAAAAAACCCTAGGGGTGAAAAGAGAGAAGATAATTTATGTCAGCTTTGTGAACTTTGGCGAAGCACCCCAGAAGTATGAACTGCCATAACGATGGTAGGCTTGGGTTCAGAGTACGTTAGAGTTTTTTTAAGTGTTAAAAGTTAACCACGTAGAGGCAGAGCTATGGAGTCTAGGAGGTCTGGGGACATGTTCTCTACACTTGCCATCAAAGTCTGGCTCCGAGGCTATTCCGCCTAAACTCGGGCAAATGAAACCACACAGATACCAGCGTTCAGTGTTACAAAACAGTGGCAAATTGTTTCCTGCCTAGTTGTAAGGTCAGTAGTGAAGCAGCAGCTCTAGTGCCCAAGGCTGGGTTTCCTCACCTGGGAGGCAGAGCTGGTCCAGTTATCTCCATGTTGTGAGGATCAAATGAAATAATACTGTTTTATCAAGTCTCAGAGGCAGTTGATTACAAATCACACCATTGCTTTTGTACTGCTCTTGATAGGGGCCATGGAGTCAAGTCCGATGCATAGCCACCCTATTGAAACACTTCCCGATTCTGTGCCAGGCACACGGTCTGTTTTATGTTTAAGTCCATTTTTGCAGCTTCTGTGTCATTCCATCTAGTTAGGGTCTTCCTTTTTTTTTTTTTGTTGACCTGCCACTCACCCAAACGTGATGTCCTTCTCCAGGGATTTGTCCCTCCTGACCCCTTGTCCAAAATACGTAAGATGAAGTCTAGCCTTCCCTGCGTTCAAGGAGCACTGTGGTTACACTTCTAGGATGGATCTGTTGGTTCTTTTGGTAGTCTGTGGTATAGTCAATATTCGTCTCCAGCACCATAATTTAAAAGCATTAGTTCTTCTCCTGTCTCCCTTATTCAGTGTCCAGCTTTCACAACCGTATAATGTGACTGAAAATACCATGGTATGAGTCAGGTGCATCTTCATTTTCAATGTGACATCTTTTCAACACTTTGAGGAGGTCTTTTGCAACAGTTTTTCCCAATGCAATGTGTCTTTTGATTTCTTGACTGCTGCTTCCTTGGGGGGTTGAGGCACATGTGGTTGTTGGTAGGTGTTGTCGAGCCACGTCCAACTCATAGTGGCCCTCAGAGGGTTTCCAATTGGCTGATTGTTTGGGGACTGTTTCCGGGATTGGGTTACTAGGTCCTTCTCCCATTTTGCGGTGCTGGGGATCGAACCTAAGGCCTCAGAGACCACACAGCAGAACTCTACTAACTGAGCTGAACCCCGGCCCCTTTGTACTGTTACGAACAGGAAGTACCATGAATTAAGCTAACATGATTTCAAGTGAGAGGCATCTGAAATTCAGAGATGTTAAAATGTGGCAGACCAGCTGGTGTGATGGCACACGCCTGTAACCCCAGTGCTGGGGAGGCTGAGGCAGGGGATCGCGAATTCCAGACCAGCCTAGGCCTTGAAAGCTCCTGTCTCAGCCTTGCGAGTCTCATCCCAAGGTGGGCGAGGATCCTGGTGTGGTGGCCACACCTGTGATCTCAGCACTCAGGAGGCCGAGGCAGGAGAATCGTGAGTTTGAGGTCTGCCTGGGCTGCATAGAGAGAATCTGTTTCAAAAAGGAAAAAAAAAAAAACAAAACATGGCAGACAAACCGCCTTTTAAAAATCGATAAAATACAGTGTGCTGGGTGCAAAAGCACTTTGCCATATAATCCTCTGGAGTCATATTTAATCTTTTTTATGTGAGTCAGGGGAATGAGGCAGTTATTAAGAATAAATACCAGCTGGGAATCGCCGGCTCAACTGGGTAAAAGACCAGCTAGCCACCAGCAGGAAGAGTAGAAATGTCCCTCTTGGTCTTCATTCATAGAGAATTGGCTTCCAGTGGCTCAGACTCCTCCGGTCATTTGGTTTTCCAAATGTGTGAAAGGGTGCCTGCTTAGGACCTTCTTACTCTTAGTGAAAGTTGCTTTTTATTGGTCTTTATCCAGATTGGTCTTTTAAATTATTTTTGCAGTTCTAGAGGATTAAACCCACAGCCTCACATATATTTCGCAAGTGTTGTACCACTGGGCCGCACCACAGTCCCTTTTTTATTTTAGTTTTTGAGATGTGGTCTTGCTAAGTTGTGCAGGGTGCCCCTGGCCTCAAACTCACGGCCCTCCTGCCCCCTGAATTGCTGGGGTCAGCAACAGGTGCCACCACACCGGCCTCCACATTGGTGTTGAGAGAGCTGTGGGCTCTCCCTGGTGTTAAATGTGTGGAATCTTGTCTCTTTATGGGTTTTTAATTTAGAACTTGCAGATTCTTGACAGCCCTTGGTTACCTGTCTCATGCTGAGACCCAGGCTTCAGGAAAGTAACAATGGGCTGTCTGCCCTGCTTTCACAGACAGACCTTTGGTTATTAAAAAAGAAATTAGTCCAGCACAGCGCCTGGCACACGCCGTTAAGTCCAGCAACTTGGGAGGCTGAGGCAGGGTGATTACAAGTATGAGGCCAGAGGCAGCCTGAATAATTTAGTAAGATTCTGTCGCACAAAAAAAAAAAAAAAATGGAGCTAGGAGGTGCAGCCGATAGGTAGAGCACTTGCAAGGTATGTGCGAGACCCTGGGCCCAACTCCCAAGTACCATCAAAAAGAAAAACAAAAATAAAAACAGAACTTAGTCCTGTTTACACTTCATTTTAGGCTTCTCTGATGTTTTTCAACATTATTTTTTACTTGAAAATGTGTTTTTCTTCCATAAGGATTTGGGTTTGTTTTCCATTTGTTATTGTTAGGTGCTGTCGAGTCGCTGTCTGACTCATAGCGACCCTCTTAGGGTTTTCAGTGGCTGTTTCGGGATTGCCTTGGGAGTGGATTGCCAGGTCCTTCTCCCATTTTTGCGGTGCTGGGAATTGAACTCGGGACCTCAGAGACTGCAGCACAGCGCTCTACCAACTGAGCTAAATCCCAACCCTTGTTTTCCATAGTTTCACTTAAAAAAATGGTGGTGGTGTTAACCTGTCTGCCTTTCCTTTGGCACCGTGACCACTTGATCAGATGTACCTGGGGATTGTAAGGAAAAGTTTATTTCTTAGTAAAACACCAGCAGCTGATACTTAACAATTTAACAAAGGTTCAGAATTACCTAAGTTGAATAAGATGTTCTCCAGAGAACTGAGTCCTTGCTCCCCTTCATGTGTGTCAGCTTGTCATGCAAGGGGGGTCTTGCATGTTGCTATGATGCCGAAAGCTGTGCCGCCGATATTTCAGATACCAGTAGGGCCACCCACGGTGGACAGGTTTCAGCTGAGCTTCCAAACCAAGACAGACTAGGGAGAAGGACCCGGAAGCCCACTCCCAAACTAATTAGCCATTCAAAACCCTATGACTAGCAGAGAAGCACTGTCAAAAATAGTGTGGGGAAATGAGCCCCCCAGCCTGGAAGATATTCAAAAGATGACTGGGGAAGAGTTGCCTCCTCAAAGTATAGTTGATCTTAACGATTGTTGTTGTTGTTATGTGCTGTCGAGTCATGCCCGACTCATGGCGACCCTCATAGGGTTTTCAATGGCTGACTGTTTTGGGATTGCCTTGGGAGTGGATTGCCACGTCCTTCTCCCATTTTTGCGGTGCTGGGAATGGAACTCAGGACCTCAGAGACTGCAGAGCAGCGCTCTACCAACTGAGCTAAATCCCAGCCCGATCTTAATGATAGGAATGGAGTAAAGCCCCTGGAACCTCCAGTTGCTGATGTGGAATGACTCAAAATGAGAAGAAACATAGTGGCTGCATAAGTGGGCTCAAACATCAAAAGCTTGTGTGCATGGCCTGTCAGTGTCTGATAGTGTTTCTTACTGTTGTACACAGGGTCACTATGCGTCAGACCCGACTCCATGGCACCTAACAACCAACAAGTCATTGCTAAAAATAAGATGTAAAAATCTTTATGCTCTAAGTAGAGATGTGCCAGGTCTGCCAGGTAGTACAGTATTTTAGGCTTTGTGGTTCATGTGGCAATATCTGTTGTATATTTTCTTTTTTCAAAGCAGCCCCTTAGAGATGTAAAAGTCTTTCTTAGCTGAAGGTCCCTCCATGCATGTCTGTTAGAAAATCCTTATTTTGACCAGGGCTCCTTGGAGAAATGGCAGATTCTAGAGCCAGGGTGGGAAAATAGAAGAGGATCATGGAGCTTCTTCTAGTGCTAGGAGGTGAGAAAGTTTTTAAGAAAAAAGAAGAAGATGAGGCATTTCCGAAGGATCCCACAGTCAACTTGAAGGAGCCCCCAGGGGCTAATGCCCAGACAGTTTGAGCCACAAAATAGATAGTGGAGTACTGGGTTGTAACCCCAAACCCATATATCCATGAGTCCATAACTGTGTAAATAATGGAATAAAATAAGTAAATGGAACACAAGGGGCAGGACTCTTTTACAGAAGAATTCTAAATAACCAATGTAGAAGAACTGATGGAACTAGAGTCCCATTAACACATCATGGTATTGATTGCTGTAGGCAAGCTGTGTAGATAAATGTGAGAGTTTCTGTGCAAAAGTTTGAAGGGGGAATGAGGGGATAGCTTGGTGGTAAAGCACTTGCTTGGCATACAAGAGGCCCTGAGTTCAGTTCCCAGTGCTGCAAAAACAAAAGCAAATGAACAACAAGACTTAGGAATACATAGGTATTTGCATAGCCTCAAATGGGCTGGGATTTAGCTCAGTTGGTAGAGCACTGCGCTGCAGTCTCTGAGGTCCCGAGTTCAATTCCCAGCACCGCAAAAATGGGAGAAGGGCCTGGCAATCCACTCCCAAGGCAATCCCGAAACAGTCAGCCATTGAAAACCCTATGAGAGTTGCTATGAGTCGGATACCGACTTGACGGCAACTAACAACAACAACAACAACATAGCCTCAAATACTACCAACTGCAGCTGTACCACTGTGACATCTGATCCCCTCAGATCTTGGAAGCTAAGCATGGTTGGGTCTGGTTAGTCCTTGGATGGGAGACCACTTGGGAACATCAGGTGCTCTAGGCTTGAGAGAAGGACCCAGCAACCCACTCCCAAAAAGCAATCAGCCTTTGAAAACCCTACGAATAGCAGAGAAGCAGTAATGCTATTTTGCCTGTTGTATGTAGGGTCACTATGAGTCAGACACCGACTTAAAGGCACCTAACAACAACAACGAGAAGGGCCTGGCAATCCACTCCCAAGGCAATCCCGAAACAGTCAGCCATTGAAAACCCTATGAGGGTCGCTATGAGTCGGACACCGACTCGACGGCACCTAACAACAACAACAACAATAAAACAAGTACCACTGTCTACACTCATTACCAGACTTCACTCCAGGAAATACAGCTTACTTCCCCAGGGCTATGCACTGAACTTTGGGTACCAAGTCCCTAAAGGGAAGTGAGCCCACTTTACCATGGGCACAACCCCTAGAGCACGTGGCCAGAGTTCACCCCAGTAGGAACAGATCAGGTGCCTCTGATGTGCAACCAGGACAGGGCAGTCCTCCCTCCCCTCGCCACCCCTGCTGGATTGGCTGCCAGCCTTATCTTGAGCAGTTGGGGATGAGTTTATTAACCTTACATTAATGCACTCGTACAGTAATTGGAGCTGATTTTTGACAGCGTTCCTCTCTTTCCAGGGGAGGCCCCAGCTGCGGAAGTTCCCTCTTCATTTGTGGCCCTGTCTGCGTGCAGCTTGTTGATACTCATCGTGCTAATTGCAAACTGCGTCTCCTGCTGCAAGGACCCAGAAATAGACTTCAAGGTGAGCATGGGTGTCAGGGACGCTTTAGACATTCCTTGGGTGCACTAATTGCTGGAACGTGTGTGGGTCACAGTCTCCTGGGAGCGTTTCCTGCAAGGTCAGGTTTTCTGCCCTAGTAGACAGCAAACATTGTGGGCTACACAGTCTCTGTCAAGCTTCCAAAACTTCACTCTGCCATCGTAGTGCCCCATCAGTAGTGCCCCCTAGACGCTCTTGTGGCTTTGTGCCAGCGAGACTTATAACAGGAGGTGGTTTAACCCGGGCATGGTGGCACACACATGTAATCCTAGCAACTCAGGAGGCAGAGGCAGGAGGATGGAGAGTCTGAGGCCAAAGGCTGAGCCAGAGGCAGCCTGCGCAACTTAGTGAGACCCTGACTCAAAGTAAAAAGTTAAAAAATGGGCTGGGGGTGCAGCCCAGCAGCAGAGCCCTTTCGAGGTGTGTGCAAGGCCCTGGGTTTAACCCTCAAGTACTGCCAAAAAAAAATAAAAAGTCAGTGTTTTAGATCCGGTCCCCCGGCTGAAGTGTGCCAGGCCTGCCTGAGAGCGTCTTTGATAGGAGCACTGGCCTGTGGTTACTCTTAGGTGTTTGCTAAGTGAGGACTAAAGCCCGAGGGGTGTGAACAGAGAGGAGGCTGGTTTTAGACTGTCATGGGCTGGTGAATTTGTGGTCCTTAACTCACCGAGGCAAAGGGACCTGCGGGTTTTCTTCTATGAGAAAGACTACGGAAACTCAAGTTTCCCATGAAGCTCTTGAGTGTCCCAAAGGGAGGAGAATCCTGCAGCCTGTCCAGTTGCACCAGGGAGGGGTAGGAGCAGGGATGGAGTGGCCGCAGCAGATGGGCCGTCCGTCCTAGCCCTCTCAGCCAGGCGGCCGGGATGCCCTGTGGGAAGCTCCTGATGCTTGTTAGCAAGGAGTGGCTGGGGAGAGAGGGAAGGCCTCGCCTGCAGAGGAAACAGGGCTCCCTGCCTGCCAGCCCAGGGGGCCAGGGGGCCACGGGTTCACACCGGAAAGCAAAGATGTCTCGGCAAGACCTTTTCACCAGGCAGGTGGACCTGATCTCCAGAGCCTCGGGACTCCGGCAGCTATGAGGACGCACTGTGGTCCTCAGGCTCAGCACAGGAGGTAGGAGTGGGGGAGGGCCCCCAGCACAGGCCACTGTCTGCAGAAGAGCTGGCCTGCTCCACACCTGTCCATTGGAGTCACTGCACTGGGGGTAGGGGGGGTGTCACATGCAGTCCTGTGGGAACCTCCTGGCTCCCCTCCTGGGGGCACAGTTGCAGGTAGAGAATCTGTGTCCCATGGAGCTCCTTCTTGCTGAGGGACTTTGCACAGAAACCTGGCTGTTTGGGGACAGAGATAAAGTGTGATCAGTGTTGCTGATACGGCAGCCTGGCCTCTTCTCCCATTTCCCGATAGCACTCTCCTGCCTCACTCTTGCCTCCTGTCGGCCCTCGGTTTCGTGGATGTGGGTGTTGAACAGGGCAGTTTGTTGTGATGCCATAAGGCTGGGGGCCTGCGTTATTATCCAGTGGGCTCCAGTGATTGTGATGCCGGGCCGCCCTGTGTCAGAGCACCCTCTCCAAGCTCCACAGTCTGAGCCCTGAGTGAGCGTTTCCTGCCACCTGAGACTCCTTCCTTCTTTCGGACTTAGCACCCTACAGTTTTAGAGCTGATTGGCTTGGGGAAGTCACTTTGTAGACCAGGAAGCCACAGTCTGATAAAAGGGCCTGCCCAGGTTCACGGAGATAGCCACCTAACCTGATTTCCTCATTTTGTTATGATTACCCCGTGCCACCTCTCCAACTCTGTAGAATTATCTGCTGGCATATCTGCTGATATGGTCACACTGCTGCTGAATTTGGAGCAGCATTATTTTTAAGGTAGGTTTGATGGACAAAGTCCTTTTAATGAGAGAACCTTTAGGACCGCCCAAGAGAGAAACCGAGGCGTTTCCTCAGTTCAAAAATGCCCTCACCGATTGAAGTTACTGTGCCTCGTTTTCCTGCTCCCCTTCCAGAGTCTTGCTAAGTTATGCAGGCTGCCTCTGGCCTTGAACTCTTAATCCTCCTGTTTCTGCGCCCATGTCAGTGGAATTACAGGTATGCACCAGTGCCCTTGGCTTACGTACGTACGCTTTTAACTTGAAGTAAGTATGCATTGGAGGGAAAGTTATGGCAGCCTGTTCCAGATAAGCAAATAAATGTTCCTATCTTACATGGTTCTTAACAACTTGCTTCCTTTGATTTTAGGAATTTGAGGATAATTTTGATGATGAGATAGATTTCACACCACCAGCAGAAGACACCCCCTCTGTCCAGTCCCCAGCGGAGGTCTTCACACTTTCAGTACCAAATATCTCACTCCCAGCTCCATCCCAGTTCCAGCCTTCTGTGGGTAAGGCCTTCCATCCTCACGTCAGATTCCCTGAATTATCTCTGAGCAGGGAGAACAGGAGCCTCCTGCTTTCACAAAATCGTGGGCTGCCCGTCTCTTCCTCTGTTGTCACCTCCCTTCCTTCTGCTCCTGGTGGCGCTGCATCCTGGTGGTCAGGCCCACTGCCTGCCTGTCAAAACTGCCTTCTCCTTGCTGGCCCTGGGGTCTGTTATAAGAGTAAAACTTACCTCCCCGGTGCACCTGGCTGGCTGGTTTCTCTGCTAGCCCTAGACGTGCTTGTCTTGCTGAACAGACACAGCTGACTTCTTGGGAGGCGTCTTGCATGGGAGGCTGGGCCTATTTGGATATATTAATCAGGGTGGCTTTCCTGAACTTCCAAAAATGAGAGGTTTGATTAGAGGTCAATTGACTTCCTGTTATAATACAGAGTATAACTACTGTGGTTATTCAGGTCTGCAAGAAGGAAAAAAGGGCTGTTGAAATCTTTGTAGGCACTAAGCCTGCCGCTTGTGGTGCTGGGTGCACCATGGGATACATTCCGGGGTGTGTAAATCCAAGTTGTGCTCCTGTAGGCACGCAGAGGCTAAAAGGAAAAGTAAGGTAAGACGTGATACTGCTGGGGCATTTCACATAGTGTGTGAAGTAAGGTATATCTAATATATGCAGGTTTTACAACATTAAAAAATAACACATAGTGTATTCAGCTTTAATTTCTATAACTAACAATACCCTTACTCCAACCAAATTGGCGACGTTTGCAAGGAGTGCAACGTCTCTTTGGGATGTTGTTATTGTTAGGTGCTGTTGAGTTAGTATCCGACTCATAGCGACACTATGTACAACAGGCGAAACACTATTATCAGTGCTTTTCTGCTGTTCATAGGGTTTTCAGTGGCGGATTGATTTTTGGGAGTGGGTTGCCAGGTCCGTCTCCCAAGCCTACAGAACCTGGTGTTCCCAGGCAGTCTCCCATCCAAGGACTAACCAGGCCCGACCCTGCTTAGCTTCCAAGATCTGACGGGACTGGATGCCACTGGGCTACAGCTGCAGGTCCTCTTTGGGATAGCTTATGAGTACCCATCTCGAAACTGGCATGTTTTTTATCCTTGCTTGTGTGGTAATTTGACTTCCTTTGTCCTTCAGGGAAGCCCTGAGAGGCCAGCTGCTCAGGCTCCGGGCTTCTACAGGCCTATAGTTTAATTCCCCTGAAGTAACTGGAAGTAGTAGAACCCTAACTCAGATCAGCATCGGTAGAAGAGAGACGCAGAGTCGGGTGAAGCTGACCTCGGAGACAGTGAGAGCCAGAGCCTTGAGCTCAGTTGGCGAGTTACACTCGTTCTCACTTTCTCTGCCCTTTGCATGTCAGTTTACTCCCGCAGGTAGCTTCTCTCTTCAGCAGGAAGCCCACTGCTGCCAATTCCAGGTCTGGGTCCTTGTAGTTTTGCAACCATGGTGGAGCGAGCTTCTCTCTCCTGAGAGCAGAAACACCTTGGAGAGGCTTTTAGGTTGCCTTCACCTGAGCCACACGCAGAGCCATAAGGAAGCAGGACAGATAAAGAGACCAGCAGCTTCTCATCGCGACGTATGGGGCCCGGCATGGTGGCGTACCCGTGTAATCCCAGCACTCAGGAGGCTGAGGCAGGAGGATCATACAAAAGTTCAAGGCCAGTCTACTGGGTTATATGGGCAGACTCTGCCTCAAAACAAAAAGAAAAAAAAAAAAAAAGATCTGTTGGAATAGATTGGAGCACAGACGGACCTGGGGCACGAGAGAAATTACATATAGTAAGCTGGCCAGCCATCTGCATTTTGTGTGTATACACCCCTGTTTCTAAAATTCCTCTTCATTAAGAAGGAATCATTTTAAGTTCCTCTGTTTAGAATACACACAAGTGTGTTTATCATCTTGGGATGTCAGAGGCCTTTCCAAGCATGGCCCCGAGACCTGCAGGCATAAAAGAGCAGGCATAAAAGAAAGCGTTGCTAAATTTGATTCCTGACATGAAGTATTTGGCACAGAAAAAGCCACTTTGACACAGCATCAAAAAATATTCATAAACTACAGAAAGGATGAGAACTAGGACGTATTAAGAAGTCACACAAACGTGTAAGAGAGTGACTCACCAGCTGCTCGAAGAGAATAAGCCGAAGACCTGCAGGGAAGAGATTCAAGTGGCCAATAAATGGAAGAACGTCATTATTAATTAAACAAGAGCAAACTTTGAGTAAGATGATAGCAGAGACGATGAAAAGAAACAATGCGGGGTAGCGATTGCCAATCTCGGAGCGTGAAGGGAAATGGGCTCTCCCAGCCATCCGCTGTCACTGCAGCCGCCGAGTGGGGAAAGCGTTCCTCCCACAGGGCAGTCTTAAAGGACATCAGAATGTGAAGTGCCTCTACCCTGAGCCCACAGTTCCACTTTTAACCATTTTCTTTAGGAACTGGTCTCATTCGTAGGCTCATGCCATTTGAATCGTATAATTTTAGCATGCTTTATCTAACTGGTCTCCTACTGAGACCTCTATGCTTTGACTGTTAAATGAAGCTTGTACCTGGGTTGTTCTGCACGTTATTGTTGTGCTAGTACATTTGTAGGACACATTTTTAGTAGTGGGTCAAATAGTATGTGTGTTTATAATTTTGACGGATATTTCCACTTCATCCTCTGCAGGAGTTGTTCCAATATACACTCCTGCCAGTTGGGTGTCAGGGTTTATGCTGTTGCTTCTGGAGCTAAGGTGGTATCATTTCAAACCAGATTGTTACAAATTTAGAATGTTAACCGTATCCCTATGGTAACTACGAAAAAGAATATAGAAAAGGAAATCAAAATGGTACACTAAGAAGTCTATCGTGTACACATTTAAAAAAAAGGATTTTTGAACAGATTCCTGATTTTAAAATAGCCAGCTTAATGGTCTTTTTTTAGAAGTCAAAATTCAACAGTCTCTTTTAGAGCTGAAGTTTTTTGTCTCTTAAGAAATCCTTCTCTTGTGTCAAAATAAGAACTCCCCCCACCTTCATGAAGCTGGGGATCCAACCCAAGCCCTCATACATGCTGAGTAAACGCTATACCGCGAGCCTTGGCTTTTTTTTTTTTTCTTTTTTTAATGTTTTAAGGTTTTGCTTTGACGTTAAATCCATAAAGCAACTGGAGTTGGTTTTTGAGTGGAGAATCCAAGTTCAGTCCCACTGCAGATTGCCGTGCTTTTCTCCGCTTCACTCATTCATTCACTGTTCCTTCCTCTCCTTTGTGCTTCCACGCATGTGGGTCTGTCCTCAGCTTTGTTTTCTCTTTTGTTGGCTAATCTGTCATTCCTTATCCCAGTACCACAGTCTTAATTATAGTAACTTTATTATAACTATGATTTGTAGATATTTTCACAGATTCTGTAGGTTCTCTTATTAGAAACTCTCTTGATAGAGTTCTCTGGTGCACAGAAGTTATTCATTTTAGTTGGGCCTTGTGGCACACGCCTGTAATCACAGCAACTCAGGAGGTGGAGGCAGGTGGATGGGATCACGAGTTTGATATCAGAAGCAGCCTGCACAGCTTAGCGAGACCCTGTCTCAAAATAAAAAATTAAAAAGGAGCTGGGGCTACAGGTCCGTGGTAGAGCACCCTGGTTTAATCCCTTGCTGCTGCTGCTGCTGCTGCTATTGTTGTTGGGTTCAGTCTCTTTGTACCTCCCCCACACACAGTTTTTAATTTTGATGAAGTCAAATTTATCTACTTTTGTTGTTGTTGTTGCTTGTGCTTTTGGATATTTGAAAAACCATTGCCAAACCCAAGATCCTGAAGATTATCCCCTGTATCTTCCTCTATGAGTTTTACAATTTTAGCTTTTAAATATAGCTCTTTGATCTGTTTGGAGTTTGTTTTTTTATATGGGTAGGGTAAGAGTCCAGGTTAAATCTTTGTTTTGTTTTGTTATTGTTTTTATACAGGGCCTATGCGTGGAGCCCAGGCTGTCCTGGAACTTGCTACGACGTAGACCAGGCTTGCCTTGAACTCTCCTTCATCCTCCTGCCTCAGCCTCCCATGTTCTGGGAATACAGAGTGTGCCACTACCCTTGGTGCGTCCAGTTTAAATCTTTCAATGCAGGTATCCAGTTGTCCCAACGGCAGTGTCAAAGACACTGTTCCTCCCCCATTATATTGTCTTGGCTCTCTTTTCGAAAATGAACTCACCGTGTTTGGGTGTAATTCTCGACTCTCAGGTTGTGTCCATTGACCGGTAAGCCTCTCCTTAGGCCAGTACCACACAGTTTGATTACTGTGGCTTTGGTTTTGTAGTAAGGTTAGAAATGGAGAAGTATGAGTCTTCCAGCTTTTTCTTTTTCAAGATTCTTTTGGTTACTGGGGATCCCTTGCAATTCCATATGAATTTTAGTATTAGCTTGTTCATTTTTGTAGAATAGGCCATGAGACTTGGACAGGAATTATTATTATTATTGTTATTTTGGTATACCATTTTGATTCTCTCTCATTCCTTTATTTCTTTTCAAGTATATCTTTTAGGTTTTTTTTTTTTTTTTAGCTTTATTCTTTATTTTGTTTTATTTTTTGAGACAGGGTCTCTCTGTGTAGTCCAGGCTGACCTGGAACTTGCTATGTAGCCCAGGCTGGCCCCCAAACTTGTGTCAGTCCTCCTGCCTCAGAACCTCATGTGCTGAGATTAGAGGCATGTGCCACCACATCCAGCTATTTATTTTAGATATTTTCTTAGTGATTATAAAGTGATAAAGATTACAGTCAACATCCTAAATTTATAACACTTTAAACTGTTACCAGCTTCAGTAGCATATGAAAACCATTCCTATACAGATCATTCTTGCCCTTTACATTGCCAGAAATTCCATCTTTATATACCTTGTGCCCATTAATAGTTATAATTTTTTAAGCATTCATATTTTAAATGACATAGGAAATAAAAAGAGGAGCTGTTCACCAAAGATACACTCACGTTGCCTTTTGTAATTAAGCTAGTTTTTAAAAAGCTCTTTTCAGTGGTGATTTTTAATGTATAACTTAATGGGTCTCATTATGACATTTGCATGCATGCATTTATTTCATTGTACATTGCTCCTGTTTAGTTATGTTTACTGGAGGCTTTCATTCCTTCATACGGCTCTGAATTACCATTTACTATCCTTTTATTTCGTCCTGAAGGACTCTCTTTAGCACTTGTCTATCAGAAAGTGTCTGCATTTCTCCTTCATTTTTGAAAGATGGTTTTGTCAAATATTATAGAATTCTAAGTTCACAGATTTTTTCTTCTCTTGGCACTTCATCCTGTCAGCCCACTGCCTTCTGGCTTCCGTGGTGTCTGCTGAGTAATTGGCGGTTAGTCTTATTTAGGATCCCATGTGCATGATTAGTCACGTCTCTCTTGCTGCTTTAGAAGATTCTTTGATTTCTCCAGTTTGATTGTAATGTGTCTTGGTGTGGATCTCTTTGAGTTTAGTGTTACTTGGAGTTTGTTAAGTGTTTTGGATGTGTAGATTCATGTTCTATAGCAGATTTGGGGCATTTCCTACCATTATATCTTCAATTTTTTTTCTCTTTTTCTCATTGTTCTAGGATTCCCATTTTGTATATACTGGTCCACTCACCGGTGTCCCCACAATAGTTACTGGGTTAGAAAAAAACTTTTTTTCTGGTACTGGGGGGTTGAATCCAGGGCCTTGCACATGCCAGGCAAGTACTCAACCACTGAGTTGCACCTCTAAATTTTTATTTTCATTGATTATTATTTTTGTGTGTATGTGGTGCTGGGAATTGAGCCCAGGGCCTTAGTGCATGCTAAACAAGTGCTCTACCAACTGAGCTAAACCCCCAGGCCACCTTTTAAAAAACTTTTTGAGACGGGATCTCACTAAGTTGTGCAGGCTGCCTCTGGCCTCATCCTCCTGCCTCAGCTGCCCAAGTAGCTGGGATCACAGAACCTATGTGACTGAGCCTGGCTTACTTCAAGATACCGAATCAGCAGTCTCCAACCTTTTGGGCACCAGGGACCAGTTTCATGGAAGACAGTTTTTCAATGGACTCTGGGGGTGGGGAAAATGCTAATATGACAGGAGGCAGCACTTAGGTGGTAATGCGAGTGATAGGGAGTGACTATAAATACAGATGATACTGGTCTGTCATCTGGGATTTGGGGACCCCCGTGTTAAAATATCAAGTAGAATATTTAATTCAAAAATATTGTCAGTATTAAAACTTGCGACTGTTTTGGCATTATTAGTTTGAAAGAGGGGCTTTGTGTATTTGTTTCTACCTTTATTAGCATAAGCATTGAATTTGTTAGTATTTGTACTTTATAAGTTATGTGTTAAACAGTTATTTTAGTTTATTTGTAATGTTCTTTTTTTTTTTCTTTTCTTTTTTCTTTTTTTTTTTTTTTACAGAAGGTTTGAAGTCTCAAATTGCCCGCCACAGTCTAAACTATATACAGGAAATTGGAAGTGGCTGGTTTGGAAAGGTAAAATGTTCTTCATTTTCATTTCTCTCTCCTGATTATACCATGTAGAATGTAAAGCTAATTAAGAATTGTATCGTGTTGACGTTCCATCCTCTTTTATAGATATAAAGTTGTATGTTCTCTGTGGTTTGGGCCCTGTCACCTGGGAGAACAGAGTTGCCATCAGCTGAAATTTGAGGCTGACAATAGAACAGAAGAAGTGGGCTGGGCTTTAGCTCAGTTGGTAGTGCGCTGTTCCACACTTTGAGAACCTGAGTTTGATCCCCAGCTCCGCAAAAACAGGAGAATATGGCAATTCACTCCCAAAGCAATCTTGAAACAGCCAGCCATTGAAAACCCTATGAGGGTCACTATGAGTTGTACCTGACTCAGTGGCACCTAATAACACCAATAACAAGAGAAGCAGGCATGGGGGGCATTTCCTCTCCCAATACGGGCGGCAGGAGGTGACTGCTCCACATCTATACAGGGGTATAAGTTAGGGAGCTAGACACGCAAAGCCAGAGGTCAAGAGGGTGGTGCCAGGCTGCAGATGTAAACTGGGGAGAGTGCAGTGTGCAGATGGTGTTTAAAGCATCGTGTCTAGGAAATCATCAAGAATCTGAAAACAAGAAGGAGATGGAGGCATAAGGACTGCACCCTGTGGCCCTGCAGCCGCGTGGTCAGTGCCATCGGGAAGGAGTGAAGAAGCTGAGAACGTCAGCCAGCGCACAGGGAGCAGGCGGGAGAGAGGAGCGGCCTGGAAGCAGGCACTCCAAGGGGCTCAGTTGAAGCTGCAGCGCAGCTCACTGAGTCTGAGGGAGATGGGGAAGGTCCTAGGTGTCCAAGAGAGAAGCTCTTTAGGGCCCAGCAGTTGCATATTTGTGTAAGGAACGGGTTCAGGAGTGGAGGAGCAGGCAGTGCGTGCAGACCGCTCTCCTGAGGAGCAGGGAGCCAGAGCCAGGGTATTTTTTTTTTAGCATGGGATTTCCTCATGTCTATGTGTAGGGGAGGCCCTGAGGGTGCAGGGGAGAAACTGGTCAGTGCAAGAGCAAAGACCTTGGTTAATAGGAGGTCAGGGGTCAGCCGCACAGTTGGAGGATTTGGTCTGAGGAGCAGGGGTGGTGTCTGTCCTGAACTCATGACCTTCCTCCCTCAGGCTGCTGAGTTGCTGTTATGACAGGCATACTCCATAGCGCTTGCTTTTCTGTTTTGACTGAAGTTTTGGTACAAGATAAAGGCATGGCATCATTGGAATGCCATGGGTTTTTCAGGTTTCAGTGCACTCACTGATTGTTGTACCTTGGCTGTTTGTCAGATAACTTCCTCATGTGCGCAGTAGACTAAGTAACAACCTGGAGTGTTTTTGAGAAGCATTTGGATTATGTTTGAATTGAACTTTAGAAATTGTTCTGTTAATGTCATGGTTTAGTTCCATGAAAATAGAATGCATTTAAAAACAAATAGAAAAGGTGTATGTGTGTATATATTGTTGTTGTTAGATGCCGTCAAGTCGGTATCCGACTCATAGCGACCCTCATAGGGTTTTCAATGGCTGAGTGCTTTGGGATTGCCTTGGGAGTGGATTGCCAGGCCCTTCTCCCATTTTTGTGGTGCTGGGAATTGAACTTGGGGCCTCAGAGACTGCAGCACAGCGCTCTGCCCACTGAGCTAAATCCCAGCCCCCTGTGTATATATATGTATATGTATTTCTAAAATTATCTGAGGAAGAGTTTTAAATATCCCTTTTCCTGAAGAAAAGTATTTTTGTTCCCTCCCTCTTTCCTTCCTTCCTGCTTTTCATCCTTCTTTCCCCTCTTCCCTTGAGAGAGTGTTTCATTATGTCGCCCAGGGTGACCTAGAACTTTGCTATGTAGCCTGGGCTGCCCTGAAACTCATGGTCCTCCTGCCTCAGCCTCCCATGTGCCACCAGGCCTGGCTAAGTATTTGAGTTTTCTAAGGTTTCTGTGAGTTAGTGTGTAAAGTGATAGAAGGCCATTTAGTTGCTTAATTTGCTTTCCCACATTCCATTTCATGGTGAATGAGACAGACTTGTTTATCATTTTGATGAAAGTGACACGAAAAACTGGTTTGGTTTCAGGTCCTGCTTGGAGAGATCTACACAGGCACCAGCGTAGCAAGAGTAATAGTGAAGGAGTTAAAAGCAAGTGCGAGCCCAAAGGAGCAGGATACTTTTTTGAAGAATGGAGAACCTTACTAGTAAGTGAGCCTCCATATGTGTTCTGTAGACATATCCTGTGGTCTTTTGAAAATGAAGTGTTTAAAACTACTTTGGGATTCCTGCCTACAGTATCCATGATTAAATAGGATCCAGAGTCCCATAAAACACAAAAGGTCCACATTTCAGTTGGAAGTCACTTGTCATTCCAAGAGCCAGAGCTCAGATTGAATAAGAAAGGACAACAGATGGCAACACTGAGGCGATAGAGACGCTAGAAGTATCTGGCTTTATTTTATTAATTAGTTAATTTTCCGTGTGTGTGTGTGTGTGTGTGTGTGTGTGTGTGTGTGTGTGTGTGTGGTACTGGGGGTTGAACCTAGGGCCTCGTGCTTGCATGTTCTGCAAGTGCTGGACCACTGAGCTGCACCCTCTGCCCATTTTTTTTTACTTTTTGAGACAGGGTCTTGCTAAATTACGCAGACTGCCTCTGGTCTCGAACTTGCGATCCTGCCTCCACCTCCCAAACTGCTGGGATTACAGGCGTGCGCCACCACACCCGGCTTAATTAGTTAATTAATTTTTAAAATTTATTTTTGGCTTTTTTGAGACAAAAATCTCACTATGTTGTCCAGGCTCTCCTTGAACTCATTCCATAGCCTAGGCTGGCCTCAAACTTTCGACATTCCTCCTTCCTTAGCCTCCCACATTCTGGGATTATAGGTGAGCACACTCTGGCAAGGATTTTAAAGCATCCACCATAAAAACACTTAGCTGAGCATGTGCAGCACACTCAAAACAAATAGAAAAAAATACAGAGTCTCTGCAAAGAAATAGAAGAGATGAAGAAGACATAAATTGAAGTGTAAGAATTGAAAAATTCAATAACTGAGATTAAAAACTCAGCAGATGAACTCAATAGCGAATGGGGAGGACAGAAGAAAGAATCAGTGAAGTTGCAGATAAAACAGTATCACCTGGTTTGAACAATAGAAAGAAAACAGATTTGAAAACAAAGTGCATTGAGCCACGCCTATAATCCCAACAACATGGGAGGCGGAGGCAGGAGGATCGCAAGTTCAAGGCCAAAGGCAACCTTCATCACTTAGTGAAACCCCCGTCTCAAGATAAAAAATAAAACAGGTTCCAAGCACAGTGGCACACACTTATAACCCCACTGACTGGGGAGGCAGAGGCAGGAGGATTGCAGGTTCAAGGCCAGAGGCAGCCTGCATAATTTAACAAGACTCTAATCTCAAAAAATGAATGAAGGGGGTTTGAGGTGCAGCTCAGTGGCAGAGCACTTGCAAAGTTCGTGCGTGTAAGGCCCTGGGTTCAGCCCCCCAGTACTGCAAATAAATAAATAAACAAATAAATAAATAAAAAGGGGCTGGGAGTGTGGCTCAGTAGCAGAGTGATTGCCAAGCATGCATGAGGCCCCAAGTTTGATCTCCAGTGCTGGGGAGGGCAAAAAAAAAAAATTTGTGAATGCCAAAGAAATGATAAGAGAAGGAATCTGAGAACATTAGGAGGGAAGAAGGAACAACAGAACAAACCTGTAGCTAAGCTTTCTCAGCTTGGTAAAGAGTCCTACAAAAACTCTACATATGGCATCACACGTAATGGTGGAGGGCGAAGTGCTTTTTGCCCCCATGGTCAGGGTGACACATGAATGGTGGCTCTCAATTCTCTTATTCAGCATAGTACCAGAAGTTCTAAGTAGCTCACTAAAGCAAGGATAGGAAATAAAGGAATGTAGACCAGAAAGGGGGAAGAAAAGTATTTTTATTTATAGATAACATGATGTTTTACACAGAAAATCCCAAGGAACCTACAATAAATCTCCTAGAACAACTAAGTGGGTTCAGCTAGGTTGCAAGATACAGGGTCAATGTACAAAAGCCAGTTTTGGGTGGAGATTGTAGCTCAGTGGTAGCATGCGTGCGGCCTTGGGGTCAATTCCAAGCACCACAAAAAACACCTTTAAGTCAACTTTATTTCTATGAACTAGCAATGAACACATGAGAACCAAAACTGCGAACACATTTGACATTTGCACTTGCTCAAAAATAAAAATTGGATACTTAGGTACATGGTCAGGACTTTTACACTGAAATCTCCAAACAAGCTGATGAAAGAAATCAAAGATCTCTATAAGTAGAGAACCCTATAGTGTTCATGGATTAGAAGACTGAATCCATGGAGTGTAAAGTTGTTGGTTCTCCCCAAAATGATAGACAGGTTATTGCCTTTCCTATCAAAATCCTAGGATGAAAGTAATCACTTGATTGACTTTTCTTCCCCCAAGTACTGAGTGGGGTCTGAACCCAAGGCCCCCACTCAGCAGTACCCTCAGTTCCTCCTCCCTTTGTGAGAAAGAGTCTCACTAAGCTTCACAGGCTGCCTCTGGTCTCAAAATCAAAATCCCCCTGCCTCAGTCTCCAGAGTCTCTGGAATCACAGGCGCAGCACTTGACTGGCTTGAGTTATTTAATTAGCTAACTGTGGCTGCATCTTGTAAGTATAATCTGAATGTGTTCTTCTGTATCGATCTTAAAGTATTTAAATCATTGTGAAGTTTAGAATGTGAAGTGTTATTTGAACAGTCTCCCCCCATGTTTCTTGATGAGTCACCTGGAATTCTTATTTCCCCAGTGTTCTCCAGCACCCTAACGTCCTGCAGTGCATTGGCCAGTGTGTGGAAGCCATCCCCTATCTCCTGGTGTTTGAGTTCTGTGACTTGGTAAGTGTACTGTTGAGATGCAAGCTGAAGTGTTCGAAGGGTTACATCCATCCAGCTGTTTTGACAGACAGACATGGCGGATTTGGGTCTGCTTTCATGTTTCCCTTCATTTGAAGACCTCTGTGATACATTAAGTCGTTACCTTTGGCAGTTGTGTACCCAGCACCCAGACAACAAGTGTTTCATTACAGCCAGGTCTGTGCTAAGCTGTTTCCTTGCATTACCACGGTTAACCATAACGAACCCCTGAGTGAGGTACTCAATAAGTCGGACCTGACTCCACAGCACTGAACAGCAGCAACAGCAGCAGCAACAGCAACACCTTGTCCATAGTTTGCGTATGATGGAAATAAGGCTGAGGGAGCTTGAGAAAATGCTGTGTACCAAGCATATGGTAGAGCCAGAGCGCGGATCTGTCGTGCCTTTCCCGAGAACCTGAAGTCTTCACGTCAACTTGGCATTTTGAAATTTGAATTTTCACCATTGAGAGAGCCTACAAAAACTTCTTGCCTGTGGATTACCTGCGCTCTGTCAGTTTTTAGGAACGTATACAACATTGCTGTTGTTAAGGAGTTGGATCATTTGTCCTCTCATTTCGTAGCATGATAGTACTACTTATGGAGACACATTTGGAAAGATTACTCTTTGTGCAGTCTTGTGAATAATTCTGATAATAGTTTCTCTGTGAAGTTCCTATATATGTCATTTTCTCTCTGTAGAATATTTTGTCTTTTTAAAAGCCTATTTTTAACACATAGTTATTATTTTCCAGAATCATGGGTGAGAGCATACTAGAGTTTGCTGGGCTTTAATTGATTTCTTAGCATCATCTCAGTTTTTAGAACATTAAAACTTCCTCAGGTGTGCACAGAAAAGTGGGGGTACACCAAAACCCCCAGTTAACTCATACCAGCGTGAAGGCTCTTGTCCATGGGGCCCCTCCAGGTCACCCAGTAGTGAGAAGTCACATTCGTCACTGTGGGCCAGTGGCATGCTTGGTCCTCTGGGTCCAGAAACCTCAAAAGCAACAGATTCTCCAGCAGCAAGGATTGGGGCCCTGATGGCGTCACTGGCCCTGAAGCCCAGCTACTCTGGGCTTAATTTGTTCGGAGACTGTGTGGGAGGATCAGCCAGGTGGCATCAACCCAGGGAGCTAAAGAGGACCCCCACCTGCACAGACTGTGGGGGTATCCCCAGGACATACCAGGGCCTTGAGTGGACATGGAGCCCTGCTCCCAGCCTGTGTGCCTGCAGCCCCACCAGAAACAGTCCAGCCCAATAGGAGGAGCAAGACACAGGGCAAAAACAGCCTCCGGCCACCATCCAGGGGACAGACAGGGCAGTGGTCCCAAGGCTGGTCATAAGCGGCTGCAGCCACAATGGCCTGGCTGTCTGCCTGTGTCCTTAGGTCACTGGCATCTGAATGGGCGCCCGCCTTTTTATTCGTCACCACAGGGCGACCACGCCCAACGATCATATCTCCCAGATAGAAAGGAGAGACTGTTTTGCACGTAAGTAATTCCGTACCAGGTAGACCTCCCAGCCTGATTTTAGAAAGCCCGGTTTGTTTATGACAGTGAAAGAAAACTTGTGAGTTTGGTGGCTGCTCTGCAGCAGCTGATTTGTAATGCCGATGGTGGTGGCGCCTGTGATTACCCTGGGGTACTCTGTGTAACCTGTTGCCCCAGCTGGTGCACAGAGCTCTCGAGTGAATATCAGGGCAGCCCGAGTGTCTTCTGGTTAAGGCTCCCCACCCAAAGAAATGCGCTAAGTGCATAGGGAGTGCAGAGGACGTCCAGCAGGGGTGAGCCTGCCCTGCCCTGCTGCACAGCCGTGCTGACCTGCTCTCTGTTATCCTCACACCAGACCTGGAAAGGTTCACCCTCGAGGCAGAATGGCTGACGTCGGAAGGTGCTCCTCAGGGTTAGTTGTTTTCACTTGCTTAATGTACCTGCTTAGTCAAAGTTTGAATGGCTGAAGTGAGGGCATCTTGTGCAGTGCTGGGGATGGATCCCCCGGCTAGGCTAGTGATCTAGCCCGGAGCCGCCCCCAGCCCTTAAAAGGAAGGCTTGATTGTCTGCACAGCAGGAAGTGTAGAAATTCTGCCTGGGCTCATGGGGAGGCTTTGCACAGGAAGTAGCATGTGCCCAGAGTGGGGGAGAGAGTGGCCAGACTTTCTTTAGTGGGAAAGGGTGGCAGGAACAGCTGGGCCAGGCCTGGCAGTGGGGAGCAGCAGGTGGTCTGGCCCCTGAAGCCAGGAGCCTGGGGCGGGGGGGCCCAGGCCATGGTGGGAGAGGCAGGTAGGACCTGCCTGGGGCAGGGTGGGCGGGGCAGGGGGTTCCGGGTGGAAGGGAGAGGACAAGCTAGTGTGCTAGAGGCCAGGCTACAAGCCGAGCTCCTTCTACTCCATTATGGGCTCCAGAGCAGGGTGGGTTCAGGAGCGCAGTGCACTGATTTCCTTTCCAGGATTCAGCCACTGAAGCAGCTAGAGGGCAGCTGAGAGCGGGAGGAGGCTGCTTGGCTTCTGACACATGGGACCTGCTTTCTGCCGTCTCGTGGAGAGCAGGTGACCTGGCTGGGCAGAGTCCAGGGGTGCCTGGGCTCAAGGCTCTTCGCCCTGGAGGGGCAGTTTCTGCTCTGCCAGCCTCCTGCTGGGCATCGGGTCTTTGTTCCTCATTTTGGGCATGTCCTCCGCTGACAGCCCAGATAGCCAGTGAGGTCGGAGGCGGAGCTGGATGAAGGGACTTGGTGAAGAAGGCTGCAGCCCACGGGCTGGGGACGCAGCTCAGTGGGAAAGCGCCTGCCCAGCGCGCGTAGCGTGAAGGCCTGGGTTCCTTCCTCAGCACCACAAAAAAAAAAAATTTAAAAAAGAGAAAAGAATGCAGCGCGGGTCTGCGTCCTGTGTGTCTGAGGACTGTGCTTCCTGGTTGTCCTTCAGGCTTTGGGCTCCTTGACTTCCCTGAGGGCAGATGATTACTGGGACCAGAGTGGGCACTGTAACTGGAGGCGGATTCCATCCCATGCGCCTTTAGAGCAGGTGGCTTAATGCTGCCAGCAGCTGGAATCCTCCTTTTTAGAATCACCATTTTGTACAGAAAACACCCAATTAGGTGCTGGGCATCCAGAGGGGATGACGTGTCCCTGCCCCTAAGGAGCTCAGGGAGAAGAGCGGGGCCGTGGAGTCAGTGGACCAGATGTGAGGAGGTCGGAGGGGCAGGCAGCCAGTGTCCCAGACTTGGAGCCCACGGTGCGGGACACCACCCTGTTCTGGTGCCCGGCAGGATGTTTCTGCGGCAGGCAGCCCCCACTCCATGTGGCCAGGCCCCCCCTGCCCACCGTGCCACTCTTCTCACCAGCCTAGCGTGTACTCCCTGGCACTGCCCGCCCCACTCCCTGTGGCCGCCCTGCCCTCTGTCCCTGCACCTCCGGCCATAGCACAGCAGGCCCAGGGCTTTCCCTGTGAGCCGCTGACTGCCAAGCTTTCTGGGCTTGTGGCCAGGTGGCACTGGTGTGCTGCAGGGTGTGAGGTGCCCACCAGAGTTTGAAGACCTGGTGCAAAAGGGAAAGGAAGATAGCTGCCTCTCTTTCTCGCTCTCTTTTCTTATTTTTATTTTTGGCCACACTAGAGGTTGGACCAAGGGCCTCACGTGTGCTAGGCAAGCGCTCCATCCCTGCACCTGGTTCCCAGCCCTTTGGGTACAAGTCTGCTTGATACTGTTTTGGACAGATTGCATCAAATGAAGGACTCAGCTGCAGGTGCATTCACCCACTGTGTGTTTTGTGTCTTTCGCATTTGCGTATTACTACTAGAAAAAGTAACATTGTTCACATTGTTCCTACGGGGCAGAGCCCACCTGTAGTGTTTCTCCTTCTGAGGGCTAGTGGGTGATAGCTGCTTTGTTGTCATTTTGTTTTGTTTTATTCTGTTTTGTTTTTTGAGACATGGTCTCATTCTATTGTCCTGGCTGGCCTGAGTTTACAGGGATCCTTCTGCCTCAGCCTCCTGAGTGCTGGGATTATAGGCGTGGGCCACCACGCCTGGCATCAGCTTTTTAAAGTGAGTTTTAGTATGATCCAGACCCCCTGTGCTTGGAGTAAAACGTGTAGCATTTATCATACAAAGGCAAAACTCTGAAAGAGAATCAGTTAGATTTTTGCTTAAGAATAAGATATTTTCCCACAGTAGCTATCTTTGGCAAGATTTAATATACAGAACAGTGCAATAACTAAATAAATCTGAAGCCTAATAAAAATTTGCAATTACAAATTTACTCCTAAGATTGTTATTATTAGACTGTTCATTGGGATTCTGCAACGGCACTGCTTGGGACAATGGTTGTCCCTGCCTTCCTTTGGGGGCAGTCGTTTGGAATGCATCTATAAGTAGTTTTCCTTCTTCCACTCGGCCAGCGTCTGTCTGCTGAACATGCTCTGGGCCCAGCGCTGTCCTGGGGTTTCAGGACACAGTAGGAAACAAGCCAGAGCCCAGCCACGGCCAGCTTGTCCAGCCACGTCCAGACAAGTAAACGAAATGTCAGGGAGCAACCGGGGCTCTCTTGACTTGATTGGGGTTGGAAATGGCCCGCTTTGGCTGCTCCGGTGGCACTGGGCTGGCATAGAAGCGCCTCACCTGTGGCCTCCCCGAGTGTTGTCTGGCCAGAGTTTACTTGAAAACGGAGAAGGACTGGGCCCTGGTTGGCCGTGGGCTCTGGAGACGGAGGACTCAGGAATGACGTCTGTGTCTTTGGTCTGACCTGCTGGAAGACAGTGGTGCCATTTACTGAAATGGGGCAGATTGGCAGCTCCATGCTGGCTCTGCCTCACACACGGGGAGGGGCGCAAGGCAGGACGGGAGGGCGTGGCTTTTAAAGCCAGGGGGTGACAGGGCCTTCGGGGAGCAGGGAGAGGAGGCGGCCAGGGAGGAGCCCCAGAAGCAGGGGCAGCGAGGTGTGCCGAGTCCCATGAGGGCGGGCAGGGGCCATGGCTTTGTTGGGCTTGGATTGTTGGGGAGGCATCAAAGCTGGTGCATGCATGGCTGGGGGCTCCTGAGAGCAGGACGGCTAGAAGACAGAGCCAGCAGGCTTGCTGGGCTTGGGTTAGAGTCGCCCGAGAGGTATCCGAGATGAGGGCTAAGGAGAGATGGGCTGGAGAGGATGGAGTGTAGAAAGGCCGCAAGGTGAATAATCCGCAGTTAGAACAGAGTGGATGGCCTGTTGGGGCTACGGATGCATGTGGGAAGGAGAGTGGGAACTTCAGACGGTGCGTGGCAAGAGTGTGTACATTCCAGCTTATTGACTGGGTGTTTGGTATGGTGCTGTTACACTTTCATGTTTTCATTAAATTTCTTATTGAAAAATTATGCATTTCTCTGAAACCATCCTATTAAACATAAATGACTCTAATTTTTCAATTACAAAGATACTTACTTGTTGAGTTTTTACATTGAATTAAAATTAAGTCTGGAGCCAGGCACAGTGGCTTATGCCTGTCATCCCAGCCACTAGAGAGGCAGAGGCAGGAGGATCACATCTTTGAGGTCAGATGCAGCCTATGTAACTTAGTAAGACCCTGTCTCAATTTAAAACGTAAAAAAGGACTAAGGGTGCAGCTCAGTGGTAGAGCACTTGCAAAGTATATTCCAGGCCCTGGATTCAACCCCCAAGTCAATCAATCCATCAGTCAATACAATTAAATACAATTAAAGCTGGACACATTGGCACCTACCTGTAACCCCAGCATTCAAGAAGCTGAGGCAGGAGCATGGCGAGTTCCAGGCCAGCCTGGATCTCATGAGACCCTGCTTCAAACAGCAACAACAACAAAATTAATTCATTGCGCTCAGTGTCCTGGATAAAGTCGGCTGGCCTTTTGTGTTGGAATTTCAGAGGATGCCTATGAGTAGCCCCTTACTCATTCCAAGTCACCGCCAGGCGTGGGTGCTTTCCTGTTCTGCCTGTAGCCCTTTGCTGCCATCTAGTGTCATAAGATTGTCTTTCAGGGTGTTTCCCCAGGAGGGCTGGGGAAGGTGCTGAGAAATGTTTAAAACCTAAATAAGTTCAGAATACATTGTGGTTCTTGGTGAGTGGCTTTTTTAAAATATATAATGGACCAAGGTAATCTGTGTCTACTCACTAAGTACCATTAAAACAAGTAAACCAGATACCTAAATACAGACTTGTCTGGCTTTGATAGAATCAATCAATTTCTAGTACTTAATATAAAAATGTTTAATTAAAAGTTTTATGCTGATTTCTTTTCCGTGTAAACAGTGGCGCCAGGAGGGCGCCGAGGGTCTTTGTAGAACACAGGCCTAACCCTGGGGCCCACATACCCTCAGGAAGCTCGTCCAGGAGGAGCCGTGCTCAGGCCCCCAGCGACCTTGTGCTTCACTTGGGTGCTGCAGAGAGAAGCTCAGGAGCACTAAGAGGTAGCGATACACGTGGAGCAACCTTGAGAGACAACCCCGTTCTGCTGTCACTCGGCCTTCACAGTGACTGTCCCTTCTGAAGTGTACACTGCTTTGCCAGCAGCCACTGTTTGTTTTGAGACTTGGCCAGACCCAGCATAGTATAATGAGACCCTCATGGGAGAGTCGGTATGTCCTTAGGTGGGTATTGCTGCAGCAAAGCAGTTAGGCGAGAGAATGCAGCTTGCCGCCTCGTTGCCAGTCAGGAGACTGGGGCTGTTCGTTTGTTTAGCGTCTACACGGGCTACCTTATAGAAATTTTGGCCACCTCCAGTTCTGGAGGGCTTTTTGCTGGGATTTTGCTGAGTTGTCATCTAAATCTTTCATAGCTGGGTTGAGCCTACCCTGGATGAGGTGTGTTTATTTTTAAAGAGGAGGGAGAGAAGTATCTGTCTGTCCCCCAGAGTAACTTGTAATTCCAGCGGGAACCAAAGCAGAAAATGCTGCCTTTGGAAAGAAACCTGGGGGGTGGGTGCTGCCAGCGGGGTGGCTGGGTCCGCAGGGTGTCCGGGTGCACGCAGTGGTGCTAGAAGGGGGCACTGCTTCCCGAAGAGCAGTTAGCGTGCTTGGGAGAAGCCCACAGGTACATGCGGCAGACCTGAAGTTACTTCACATCATTCTTATAAAAGGGTTTCATCTGCATACTGCTGTGATTCACTTACTAAATACAACTCTCTGGACTATTTGGTAAACTCAGACGTCGAAACCCAGGCTATGTATTAGTCCTGTGGCCTGGAGCAAGTTTCTTCACTCCTGTAAGCCTCCGGTTTTGGTTTTTTTTTTTTTTTTGTCTCTTTTATTGGTAAATGTTGGTGGGATACAGAGTAATTAATACAGCATTGGCTTTTTCCATTATGCAACTATGACATCACTTTTGGTTACACTTTTATCAGCTTTCAAGGTTTATGGAAACCTTTTGACTAATATGTAGTAAAACTCAAATGCTTATGTCGGTTATGTTCCCCTATTTTTCCAATGTACTCAAGAAGTTGCATTGTTTACATTGAGATCATCCTCTCCCCCTTTATCCCTCTGCATTGATTCTCCCCCGTCCCACCTTCCGCAATCTTCACTTCCCTTTGCTAGTGCCCTCCCTCCTCCTCTCTACTCTTTGTATTGTCCCTTGTTCACTAATTTTACTAACTGTGCATTTTTGTATCTCAATTTGTATATAGGATTTTTTCTTCCTTTGAGTAAGATTCAGCTCCTGCATAGGAAAAGCCTCAGTTTTGTATCTGCAAAACACCTGAAGTTGTGAGTGGTTTTAGTTTGGGAATCACATCAATAAATATTTAAGCACGTCATAGGTTGTTGTTAGGTGCCATTGAGTCGATGTCCAACTCATTACAACCCTGCATACAACAGGTGAAACAGTATTGTTAGTGCTTCTCTGCTATTCATAGGGTTTTCAATGGCTGATTGAGTTTTGGGAGTGGGTTGCTGGGTCCATCTCCCAAGCCTACAGCACCTGGTGCTCCCAGGCAATCTCCCATCCAAGCCCTGACCCTGCTTAGCTTCTGAGATCTGACGGGAGCGGTCACCACAGTGGTATGGCTACAGCCAATCATGTCATAAGGAGACTATAAAAGATACTATTTCCTTAATAGTATGCGCCCACAAAAAGATACACATCCCCCTCCAACGTGCAGTCATGAAGTAAGAGGGGTTGCCCAGGGCGGCTTGTAAGCTGATAAAAGTATAACCAAACGTGATGTCATAGTTGCATAATGGCGGTCCAGGGCGGCCATAGGAGCAGCCCTGGATCCCAGCACTGAACGGCTTGTGTTAGCTGTCGGACGGGGATTTGCTCCTTCTCCTGCCCAGGCTGCTCTCTTCAGGAGACTTTCTGACTTCGTGAGTGTTTTGCAGTGGCTGGAGTGTTCTTTCCCATGGTGGTCTCTGGTGGGCAGCACAGGGTCCTGGCGAACGAAGCTCAGAGGGACCTGGGCAGTGTCACCAGCACTGATTGGCTTCCCTCTCCTCTTCCACCCATCTTTCTTTCCTTGTCTCCCTCTCCGTGGCTCACCGGCGCCTAGGTGGTGGCCACAAAGCCTCGTGATGAAGGGCTTACTGCCCAGTGTCTCCTGGAAACTTAAGTTAGGTGGCCCAAATGGCACCGTTTCTCTTTACCTTCTGCATCACCTCTTAATTATCTGGGAGTTTCTAGACTTCTGTACTGCATTCGGTTTAATTGTGTGTCATTGCAAAATTACGTTTTATTTACTGTTTTGTTTTACGTGTGTTTCATATAACAAAAAATAAATTCGCCTAATTAGAACGGCCCTAGAAGCATCATAAGGCTGTGTGCTTTTGAAATAGTGGGTTGGAGTTACTCTCTGTAATTCAGAACTTGTCCAGTCCAAGATTCTCTGCTAAGTGCCAACATGCATAGTGTCTCTTAAGTCATCTTAAGAGGTCATGGCACTGTGCCTGGGTGCTTGGGGTGTCTGGCTGACTGGCGTTTGACACTCACCTCTGGCTGGTTTTTGCAGGGCGACCTGAAAGCTTACCTGCGCACTGAGCAAGAGCATCTGCGGGGCGACTCGCAGACCATGCTGCTGCAAAGGATGGCGTGCGAGATCACCGCAGGGCTGGCCGCCATGCACAAGCTGCACTTCCTGCACAGGTGGGTCTGGCTGGGGCACAGGCGCCTCACACGCCATCAGGAAAGGTGTTGGGCGCCCAACAGAGGACAGGCGGTAGCGTGAACTGTTGGTGTAAACAAGTAGAAAGGGCTGAGCTGGGCTTCATTCAGCCCACTCCCAGGGAGTCAACCGTCTTGACACTGCGTAAGGGCTGGAGACTGTTCCCAGAACTTTGAAGGCTGTAAAGAGTGGGCCAGCCTGCAGCGGGGAGTAAAGTAGCCCCCTGGCCTCTCGCTTGCCGCCTCCTTTCAGGTCAGCTTCAGGCTTCTCATCGTGCTCGCCGGGCCTCACGGTGGGGCCAGTTCATACCCCTGACAGGGGAAGAGACTCTGTAGGTGTACAGCACATCGCGAAAAAGGGAAGTATTGGCCTTTTCCCTATACATCCACATCTTGTTTGACTTGGAACAGTGAACAAATCATTCTGATAAGCTGGTTTCTAGGGGGCTTTTTTGGCAGTACTGAGGAGTTGAACCTAGGACCTCACATGTTCTAGGCAAGTGCTCTACCACTGAGCTCCACCTGCAGCCCCTTTATTTGTTTGTTGGTTTAGAGCAGAGTCCCTCACATGAAACTTCAAACTCTAAAGATCTATTCATTTTATGATGGAGAAATCCTATATTTGGTCTTTGAGTCCTCTTTTTTGTGAAGCAGAGTTTTTTAGAAGGTAAGAGAAGCGTGAGCATATTTACAAAGAGAGAGACCCCTAAGAAAGAATCATAGCGTACATCCAGGGAGTGGCTTCTCAAGAGACTTGTGAGTCTTTGAGTCTTCTATAACATGGGAGAAGGATGTGGCAATCCACTCCCAAAGCAATCCTGAAACAATCAATCATTGAAAACCCTATGAGGGTCACTGTGAGTCGGACTCGACAGCACCTAACAACAACAACAACGACAACAACAACATAACATGGTACTATCTAGCACAATTTGTTTTGTTTTGTTTTGCTTTGTGGTACAGGGGGTTGATCCCAGGGCCTCCACTTGCGTGCTTTGCAAGTTCTGGACCACTAAGCTGCACTCCCAGCCCATTTTTTACTTTTTGAGACAGGGTCTCACTATATGTCACAGACTGCCTCTGGTCTCGAACTTGCAATCCTCCTTCCTCAACACCCCCCGCCCCCAGTTACTGGGATTAAAGGCATGGGCCACCTCGCCCAGCTCTAGCACAATTTGTATTGTTGCTCTTTTGTCAAATACAGATGACTATTGCCTAGCACTTGCATTAGACATTTTTAAATTGTGATGGAGGGAGCATTTAAAAAGAATACCATGGCCAGGCATGGTGGTACACATCTGTGATCCCAGCACTGGGGAAGCTGAAGCAGGAAGATCATGAGTTCAAGGCCAGCATGGGCCACATTGTGCGACCCCATCTCAAAAACAGTAACAACAACAACAAGACTATCATATCAGAATTAGCAATATATAGTCAGCAAAGACAGCTAGAAATTGTATTTAAAGCCCAACACGTTACCTTTTCATTAGTAAATTTTAAAAATTGGCAAAGCTGTCAAAGTAAAGGGTATTTTCCTGTAAGATTCCTTAAGTTAACGTTTTACTGAATTTAGAATATTGTGGAATTTAAAGGAAATAAATATGATGAATTAAGTCACATGGTTTGGATTATATTAAAGTACAAACCCTCAAGGCAAAGAAAATCCTCAGAACCAATGACAGCTGCTTTATTTTATTTTTAAAAAGTAGCCACTAGCTTTATATAAGTTTTTATGTGGGGCAAAGTTTTGTGTTTTATGTTGTTCTTGTGTGGGTAAGCTCCCAAAGGGCATGTTTCAAAGTTTGTTGACTGACTCTCAGTGGGACTTCCAGGGCCCGTTGAAATAGAACAGCTCACCTTCCAACTCACAGTTGACGCTGCATTGGGAGCTGTTCTAGTGACCAACCTAGGATGTTGCCCCAGTTTAAATTTGTCTTTACCTAATGTATAAAAAGAGCCTCCCTGGCCAGGCAGTACCGCAACACACCTGTGATCCCAGCACTTGGCAGGCAGAGGCAGGAGGATCTCGAGTTCCAAGCCAGCCTGGGCTACACAGTGAGACCCTGTCTCAAAAACAGAACAAAACAAAACAACACCCCACCCTCCCCAGCCCCAACCCTTGGGGAAAAAAAAGAAAAAGAAAAACACTAACAACCATTCATTGTATGTAAGGCACTAAGTGCTCCACTTTCCTAGGAGAGCCTGGCCCCCCTGGAAAAGTGAATGTTCCAGGATCCTCGATCAAAGTGCTGGCTGACTTTTTAAACAGCACTTCGGCCCCTGATTAAAAGGTACACACACAAATCGCACCTGCTTTCTTTGATCCTGATCCGATGCAGCCTTCTAGTCTAGACGAGTTTCAGGAGGTTGTTTGGTAGGTGTAGTTTGGTGAGAGGAAGGAACAGCATTTTTCCTGGCGTCTCATCCCTTGCAAAGTTGTGTGGTTAGGGTGTAGACCCTGAGTGCAGGAGCCTAGGAGTTAGGCCCGAGGACACGCTCTCAGGAGCATGTCCACTGGCTGTCAGCATGTGGGGATGCGTGAGCCCTGCACTTTGTCCAGCCCACCCCATCCCTAGGCGCTGGGAGCATGCCCTCATGTGAGAACCACCGCGTCATCTTGCGGCGGCTGACTTGGCCAATTGTGGTTTTGGCCTTTGGCAGCAGCCCTCCTGTCTGCTGCCTTGGGTTCAGCCTCCTCAGCAGCCTTCAGCAGCCTCCATCCACCTCCAGGAGGGCCCGAGTAGAGCGAGAGCGAGAGGCCCACCTCTGGGAGCATGCTCCTCAGGGTCAGGACCCTGGGCGTGATGCCCTCAGGGACCTGCAGACGACTTCCTGTGCAGTTTCGCAGTTGTGTCCAGTGGGACACTAGCCAGAGAGCCATGAGACCCTTGTGTAGGCTTGGCTGTCCCTGAAGTCCAGCACCTGCCTGCAGGGCTGACCTGTTCCAGCTGGAGGGGCTCTCCTCGGGGGCTCATCAGGAATTCACATTGGAAGAACTGCAGGCGCCCAGGGCCCAGCAGGTGCCAGCATGTAGTAGGTGCTTGATAAAAGCATTGCTGCTGGGCTAGCAGGCACTGGCCTAAGAAGCAGGGTGAAGACTGCCAAAGCACCAGCAAGCTTCCTGGCCACTTCTAGGCCCGCTGGATGTCATCTGCTGACCAGGGCGTAGGGTGGTTAGTGGCGCCTCTCATTGGCTTTGCCACCAAGGGCCTCCTTACCTGATCCTCCTGAGCTCATTTCTGCTACAGAGCAGGGATCCCCATTGCCCAGAAGTGTTTTTGTCAAGATTAAATAGGATAACATAAGCCAGACCCCTGGAGGCATGTCCAGAGACTTGGGCATTTTCCTTCCTGTCGTTGCTTCCTCCATTGGGAATCCTGCTTCCTCTGGTTGTGTGAGTAGAGGCCTGGGCTGTCTTGGAACTGGCTCCCACCACCTGGACCCTTTGCGCTGGAGAATCCCTCCAAAGATGACAAACGCCCAAGTTGGAAAGTGGCGATGGTTCCACGTGGAGCATCTGGGAACCTTCAGACCTGCTGCCTCCTGCTTCACATGTCCAGCTCCCTCACATGGCCTTGAGTCCCGCAGGAGTGCTGCCAGCCAGAGGGACTGGCCAGCACCTTCTCAGGGCTGGAACTTGAGAAGCCTTGTCACTAGACCTGTTTTTCAACTTGAAGGACAATGTGCTGGCAGTGTTTGTATTTCCTGACCAGAGCAGCCTCGGCATCAAGTCACCTGTGTGGTGGCACTTTGTGTTTTTCTCTTGTGTAGCTTTGCATGTTCCTGGAGTACAGAGAACTTCAGCGTTACCAATTTTGAACCCAGTTATACCTTGAATCCAGGTAGCACTTGAACATTTTCAAAACATCCCATGAACATTTTGTTTTGCCCCTTGAACAACCTCATGAATTGGCTGCTTCCACGGATCTCTGCTGTTTTATGAGGAAACCAAGACTCCTCTGTGCGCATGACTTGCCCAGCGTCACGTGGCACCCCGGCAGTGCAGCCAGCAGCAGCTTGAAGCCTCCTGACGTCCATTGCTCTTCCTGCTGTGTGCTCTTCCTGGAGAGCTGGGGCGGAGCTGGGGAGCAGGTTCACAATGCATTCCTCTAGTCGGAGCCAGGCACGGCGGTGCACACCTATAATCCCAGCGACTTGGGAGGTAGAGGTGGGAGCATCGCAGGTTCAAGGCCAGAGGCAGCCTGTGTAACTTGGTGAGATCTCATGTCAAAATTAAAGGGATTGGGGGTACAGCTCAGTGGTAGAGCCCTTGCAAACTGTGCCCAAGGCCCTGGATTCCACCCTCCAGTATGGCAGAAAGGAAGAGGGGGGGAGGAGAAAATCACTGCTCACAAACAGCACAGAAGGGCATTTAACATAACTGAGATTTCACGTCAGCACATTGCTTAAGGCCCAACCACATGCAAGATACAGCGCCACACACACAACTGTTAGCTCCTGTCCTCGTGGTTATTGATGTAGCCCTGCCTGGCCTGGGCCATACTGGCCATGAACTTAGAACGATCCTTCTGCCTCCCAAGTGCCTTCATGCCTAGCTTAGTGACTTTTTTATTCATGTGTCAATTCGTAATTAAAAAGCTGCTGCAGAAGCCTGGCATAAAGGTGCATACCTATAATCACAGCATTTGGAAGCCTGAGGCAGGAGGGTTACAAGTTCAAGGCCAACCTGGGCTACATGACAAGTCGTCCCACCCCTCCCCACCCCCCAACCCCCCAAAAATGAGGGAGTTGGAGGTGTAGCTTAGTGGCAGAGTACTTGCCTAGCATGTGTGAGGCCCTGGTATTAAGGGCAAAAGCCAAAATACAGAAAATTTAACCTGTTATCTACATAGGAGGCTCCTTTAGAAAAAGCAATTTTTACTTGTCAAAGCATGTGTTTTGGAAAGCTAGCTTGTTCTTAAATTATGTAAGTAGATTGTTTTAAGTCTTAAAAATATGCTCTTTATGTCCCTTTGTAAAGGGAGAGCTTGGGGAAAATGAGAGGATTGGAAAAGGGCCTGATTATAATGCTTGTGCATCTTCAAAAAATGAAGGAGGAACAGGGGGCATTTTTAATAATGCAAATTGTTTTGGAATACTTGAAGTTATAATTTTATTAATCTTATAATAAGTCTGTTACTAAACTCATTGTAAAAAGGAATTCAGACAATATAGCTACTTTAGAATTCTTTCTTAAGATATCAGAAAATAAGCCATAAATTTGGATTATTTCAGTGCAGAACATGGTATAGATATGGTTAGTATTTAACCTTGACAGTCATGGTTATTTGCCAAAAATGTGATCACCTCCATTAAGTAGTTGGGGATGTGACAGGTGACTCTTTTGTTGTGAAAAATAATTTTTAAAACATTAATTATTCAGCAGAGCACTTACTACATTACTCTGATGTCTGGGGAAAGCCCCGAGTCTGTGGCAGTGCCATGCCACATTAACCTGGGCTGCTGATTCCCTTTGTACTTGTGTTCACTTCAGCCTTTGTGTTTCCAGTGATTTAGCACTGCGGAATTGTTTTCTTACCTCTGACTTAAATGTCAAAGTGGGAGATTATGGAATAGGATTCAGCAGGTACAAGGTAAGCCAGAGTTTTTAATGTCTCCTTAATTTGATTTCGTTTCATTTGTGAAATTTTATCTTTGTTTAGAAAGACTTGTCATTTCTTTTGTAATTGATAGTCTGAGGGTGCATAGTGCATTTTAGAATAAACATGTAGATATTTCTCAAATCACATGGTTAGTAAAACTTCAGCTCAACTTCTGTAAGCTTGGGATTTAGGTTTTTAAATTCTGTCATAAATACACTCCTAAAGAAAATAAGAAAATACCATAAGTAGATGAGATTTTCACCTCTGTGTGTTTGTGTAGCCCAACTAAATGAGATGTCATAATGTGGGGCAGCGAATGAGATTTCACAGTCCTTCTGTCAGCCACTTATCGTTGATTTCTTTTGTTTTTTCTTTCTTTCTTTTTCTCTCTTTGCCTTCCTTTCTTTTCTCTTCTCCTCTTCTCTCCTCTTCTCCTCCCCTCTCCTCTCCTCTCCTTTTCTTTTCTTTTCTTGTAGTACTTAGGGGTTGAACCCAGGGCCTCACTCACACTTTTGCAAGACCTCTACCACTGGGCTGCACCACCAGCCCATTTTTTACTTGTTATTTTGAGACAGGGTCTCCCTAGGTTATGCAGGCTGGCTCTGGCCTCAAACTTGAGATCGTCCTGTCTCAGCCTCCTGAGTCGCTGGGATGCAGGCCTGGCCCACCATGCCCGACTAGACATGCATTTTCTAAGCAGCATCATGAGGATGATATCTGTTCTGTCTTCTGGGGTTCTTGTGAGGACCGAAGGGGTAAAGTGCTCAAAACGTGTTATGCACCTCTGAGTTGCTCATTTGTCTCTGTAGGAGCTCTGCTGTGTTGAGTGTTTACCTTACACCAGGTACTATGAAGCAATTGCCAGCACTGTCATTTAATGCCTGTCACATAGCTAGCCAGGTTTATGTGACCTTTGTTTACAGATAAGAATAAAAGCTTCTGGTGTGTGTTAGTTTCCCAGAGTCACGTCGCTGGCACGTGGTGGAATGAGGTGCTTTAGCTGACAAGGTCCCCCGTTTAGCCCAGGGTCTGCAGAATGGTGTTTTGCTCAGGGCCTTTGCAGCACCAGACGCGACATTCCTCCCTTTTCCAGGAATGGTGACTGAGCGAGTGTCCCTGCCTAGACACTAGCTCACAAAGCTCAGGAGGCTTCAGAGAAATGCCTCGTCCTCCTTCATTCCACTCAGAGAGCCTCTCTCGCGCCTACATTTTCCCCCACTAGGCTTTTAGGCTGAGTATGTGTTTTCTGAGGCTGCCCTGGAATTAAGTCATCGAGCCTACCCCAAGTGTCATTGCGCTGAAAACCCTATGCTTTCTAACGACACAGGAGGATTACATTGAGACAGACGATAAAAAAATCTTCCCTCTGCGATGGACGGCTCCAGAATTAGTGACCAGCTTTCAGGACAGACTGCTGACTGCAGACCAAACCAAGTACAGCAATATCTGGTATGTCTCTGCTTTGCCATTTCGTTAGGGTTTTGTTAAGCCAGGGCCTGGCTGCCTTCTCTATGAGCATGAGAGTAGCCATGTAAGATGCGGGAAGCAAGAGAAGTGCCTGAGGGTGGGGAAAAGACAACTTGGTGACACCATAGCAATTGCCACCATTGTGGTAATGCGATTACCTCTTTGAACACCGCCTCTCTCTTTCCTCCATAAGAGCAGAAACCAAGTCTGCTTTATATTCCATGCCCACCACAGAACCTAGTATATAATATATGCTTAATAAACATGTACTGAAGTGAATGAAAAAAAAAAAAACAAAAACAAAAGGAGGCCGTACTGTGTGTCATGCTGTGATTTATAGGTGTCATTTTAATGCGTGCTAAAAAGGTGTCTAAATCTTTGACTTAACAATGTCTACCAGTTTTCTTAATGATAGCTGCTTTTGTGTGGGGTTGGGTGTTATTTTCCTGCCTTTTCTTTTTCCTTTTCTCTTCTTGCCTTCTTTTGGACTGATTTTTTTTTTAACTCTGTTTTCTTCCTCTTACTTTGGAAGTTGTATACTCAGTTCCAGTGCTTTTATTGGTTACCCTAGAAGTTACAGCACGCAGGTACTTGACTTACCTTATTCTAATATTCATTTCTCAACACTCCTTCTTGAACAGTACAAGGACTTTAAAATACTTCACGAGTTTAACTGTGTACCATATACCCATACACACCACAATTATGTTATCGTTAAGTATTTTAATTTTTTTTACCCTGACAACACTTTTTTTTAATATATATAGCAGTGTTTGTTTAGACTTACCCACACAAGAAACCACTTTCCTCTTTGTTCCTTTTTTTTTAAATCTCAGACTTTCCCCCTGGGATTACCCTCCTTTTGCCTGAAGTGCGTCCTTCACAAATGTCCTTTAGTGAGGGTCTGCTGGTAACAGACTCTCCATTTTTTGTAGGTCTGAACATACCTTTATTTTGTCTTCATTCTTGGAATGTATTTTTACTTGATGACAGTTATTTTCTCTCAGCATATTGAAGATATCATTCTACTGTCTTCTGGCTTCCATTGTTGCTTTTGAGAAGTCAGCTGTCAGTCTGCCTAAGCTCTTTGAAGGTAATGTGACTTTTTCTCTCTGGCTGCTTTTAAAATCTCTTGTTTTGTTCTTTCAGTATGTATATGGGTATGGATGATATGGGTGTGGATTTATGGTTTTTTTGCTTGGGATTTATTTGGCTTTCCACATCTGTAGGTTGATGGCATTCATTGGTTCTGGAAAATTCTTAGCTCTTATCCTTTAAATCTTGCCTCTGCCCCATGTTGTCTCCTTTCAGAAGTCTAATTTGACATATGCTGTCACTTCTTGCTCTTGTCTTCTTCTCTGTCTTAATTTCTCTTATGTATTCCATCTCTTTGACTTTCTATGACAAATGTTTTTTCAGACCCACATGGCAGCCACTAATTCTCTTTTTCACATTCTCTCTTTAGCTGTGTCTATTCTTCTGTTAAATCTCTCTAAGATTTCTGGTTCCTTTATTGATTTTATTTTTTTTAGTTTTTGGTTTTTTAAATTTTCGTCACAGGGTTTTTTATAATTGGATTATAATCTGTGTCAAATAATTCCAGTAACTGAAGTCTTGATCCTGCTGATACTTGGTGTTTCCTCTATCACCTGAGAGTTCTTTATAGTGAAAAACCTTAGAAATTGAGAATGAGACACGTTCCTCCAGGAGGGACCTGTATTTGCTTCTCTTGGGCCAGTAGGCCAGAGCTTTGTACAGGCAGCTTGAGATTTTTTCCAGACCACTCAGATGATGTGAATTTGGGCCATAAATCTAGGTAAAGGCCAATTTGTAGCCCCACCCTATGACACACACTTCCCCCCACCCCCACCTTTCTCTCTCTATCTCCCTACCTTGGTGCCATGGCAGCTTGCCTGTCAAGGGTAGGATTGTTCTTGCCAGGAGGAGGCCTGTGAGACCCCTCGCCATGGGCAGGCCCATGGATTTGACCTGTCCACACTGTCACCCTCATCACATCTTGGAGACCACGGACAGAAGCCCAGTGCTCCAGCAGATGCCCCAAGGCAAAGCTGCTTTTGTGCTCTCCTTGGTTTTCTGAGTTCTAGATCTTTCCCTGGTAATTCCTGCATTCTTATCAATGCTTAGATGCTTTTAAGAAGATGCTTTTTATGTTCCATCCAGCATTGTTCTTGCACTCAGTGGGGTGATGGACCTGAAAATGTAACCGTATTCAAAACTACGTAGGTGACATGAGTGACTGCCATGTTTGGGAGCCCGGCAGTAGGTAGAAGCTGCTCCTGCAAGACAAGAGTGGGAAGGGAATACAGAGAGGCTGCGTAAGGAAAGACAGAGTCCTTCAGTTGATCTGAGCGTCCGAGGCCATTTCCACAGGGACAGAGTTCTGGGTGCAAGAGCAAGTTGGAACAGCCCTGAGAAGGGGTGGCCCAGACCTGAGGCCTCTTCTGGCACCCGACAGCTGGCAAAACCCCAGCATCCTGAGGAGCCACCAGAACAAGAGATGATGGGTCTAGCAGGGAAGGGGATGCCTGTGAAGATTTCTTGAAGCTGTTTTCTGGTGTTGATGACCAATGGGATTTTTTCCCATCTCAGAATTCAAGGTGTTTGTCTTGTCTCCAATCATTTGGCCAATCTCTTAAAACATTCTAATGGTCTTTCAACTAATTTAAGTTTTTAGAGTTGACAGTCAAACGTTACTTTATCCTGTAATTATGCTATTATCTCTGGTTCTTTTTTTCCTTTTTTCTTTTTTTGCATTGTGTAAGAGTAGTAATTGTAGAAAATGTGAGGCATCACTCTTATCCTCATTTTAATGGACACACCTCTCGTTTTGCTGTCGTGGTATCGATTATTGGTTTAAGAGCTGTTTTATCTTGTTAGCTATCTAATTAATGACCTCTTCGGTACACCTCCCTCAAATTACTGACCATACAAATAAAAATGAGGGTGTTGAAAACAATGGACATCTAAAGGGAGAGAGAAATAACCATTTCCTGTTTTCCATAGGTCGCTGGGTGTGACCCTTTGGGAGCTTTTTGATAATGCCACCCAGCCATATGCAAACCTTTCCGACCTGGACGTCCTTAATCAAGTCATCAGGGAGAGGGACACGAAACTCCCCAAGCCCCAGCTGGAGCAGCCATACTCTGACAGATGGTTGGTACTTCACGGTCTGCTTTGTTTTCTTTGAAAGACAAGGATTAGGCTGAGGGCAGTGGCACACACCTGTCTTCCCAGCCACTCGGGAGGCGGAGGCAGGAGGGTCACAGGTGCAAGGCCAGAGGCAGCCTGCGTAGCTTAAGGAGATCCTATCTCAATTTTAAAAATAACAAAAAGGGGTTGGGGGTGAGCTCAGTGGCAGAGCATTTGGAAAGCATACATGAGGCCATGGGTTCAGGCCCCTGGTACCACCAAAAGACAAGGAAATCACATTTCCATGGGTGTCAATTCATGTGGTTGCTATTCATAAACAGTAGATGCTATGAAAAGCAGTGATCTGGAGCCAGGCAGGGTGGCACACGCCTGTAATCCCAGTGGGTTGGGAGGCAGAGGCAGGAGGATTGAAAGTTCAAGACCAGAGGCAGTCTGTGTAACTTAGCAAGACCTTGTCTCAAAAAGTTAAAAAAAAAATGGGCTGAGGGTGCAGCTCAATGGTCCAGCACTTGCAGAGCATGCAAGTGCAGCACTTGCAGAGCATGCAAGTGCGAGGCCCTGGGTTCAACCTCCAGTACCACAAAAAAAAAAAAAAAAAAGGAGCAGTGATCTGTACATCATTCATGACTGATTATAGAAGTAACATCTCTTTAATATTATCTTTGAAAAATATTTATAAGCAGGAACTTACGTACTACATGCAATAAAGAAACGTAGATAGTACAAAAATTATATTCAAATCGGCACTGGAGACTAATTTACATAGTACATATTGACATTTGCAAAACATATTTACTTTTTATGACTCTTTGGACCAGTTCTTGCTCTGTTCTCAATTAAGATCATGTTCACCTCCCTTCATACCACTAAGTATAACCCCAGCTGCCCAGCTGCCAGCTGTACCTCAAAAGCTGGGCTTTCCTGTGTTAGGCAGTGCTCAGCTCCCCAAGTTGCTAGAAATATTTCACCCAGAGCAACTTTATGTGTGTTGCATAAACTCAACATCTAGCTCATGACATTTGGGTCTAACACACCTATTTTTACGTATTTACATTCACCTTATGCATATTAATGCTGTTTATAAAATATTATATGTATTTTGAAACCAAAACAGACTTTTTAGGGGGTGATACTTGAGGGGTGATACTCAGGGCCTCACACATATTTTGCAAGTTCTCCATCACTGGGCTGCAACTCCAGCCCTTTTTTTTTTTTTTTTTTTTTAAGATGTCTTCCCAAGATACACAGGCTGCCTCTGGCCTCAAACTTCTGATCCTCCTGCCCCAGCCTCGCAAGTCACCAGGATGACAAACATGTGCTATCATACCCAGCCAAAAAGGACAAGGTATTTTAAGAAAGGTTTAAACTAAAATGTAAAGCCACTTGCAACAGAAAGACACATCCTTAACAAGGATACGGACCTTAGTGACCCAGTGTCGCTGCTTGTGTTGGGATCAGGGCCCCTCAGCACCTGGGCGTCAACACTGTGAAGTTGCCTTTGTCTTCCCTTCTGAGTGTGTCTGTGGTTTACGACATTGGCAGTAGTCACCCCGTCACAGAGCCAGCTCCTGGTTGCCTTCTCCAGTTTTGGCCTCTGACATCATAGGAAACCATGTGTTGTGGAGAGTATCATTTTCTCTAGAGTAGAGATTAAGCATAATTGCATCTGCCTCTGAATTCTTACCAAATAGAGTGAGTCAAAAAATACAAGACGGGGCTGGGGTGTGGCTCAGTGATAGAGTACTTGCCTCTCATGCCACAACCCTGAGTTCTATACACAGCACTGAAAAAGAAAAAAAAAGGTATAAGATAAATGCATTCCCTATTAAACAATTGTGTTAAGAGGAGGGCTTAGCAGAACCGTTTTGAAGTTCACTGGCTGAGTCATTGCAGGAGCCCCAGATGAACAAAGGAGCGAGCAAACCAACTGTAGTTGGGTGCTACAAAATGTCCCGAGACCACAAAAAAAGTCAGTGGGCTAAAGGTACATTTCTTCTATTCCCTTGCACCACAACATCACCATGAGCTGAGCTCCTTAATGTGGCTGATAAAAAGGCAGAGAAACCTTGGGAGGTGCTGAGTTGGCTTTGGGATAAAGTGTTTTCTTATTTTAAAACAATTTAAGCTGGGCACGGTGCTGCACGCCGATAATCCCAGTGACTAAAGAAGGCAGAGGCAGGAGGATTATGATTTTGAGGCCAGAAGCATCCTGTGTAGCTCAGGGAGAACCTGTCTCAAAAGATAGGAGCCAGCAGTGGCGCATACCTGTAATCTTGGCAGCTCGAGAGACAGAGGCAGGAGGATTGCAAGTTTGAGACCAGAGGCAGTCTGCATAATTTAGCAAGACTCTGTGTCAAAAAGTAAAAAAATGGGCTGGGGGTGCATGCAGCTCAGTGGTCCAGCACTTGCAAAGCATGCAAGTGCAAGGCCCTGGGTTCTACCCCAAGTACCAAAAAAAAAAAAAAAGGTAAAAGATGAAAAAGGGGCTGGGGCTGTAGCCCAGTGGCAGAGCACTTGCAAAATATATGCAAGGCCCTGCGTTCAGCCCCCTAGTATCAAAAAAAAAAAAAAGTTTAGGACCATTCTGTTAATTGCCTGTCATGTGCCACTCAGGTATGAAGTTTTGCAGTTCTGTTGGCTGTCCCCAGACAAGAGACCAGCCGCGGAGGATGTGCACAGGCTGCTGACGTACCTGCGGATGCAGAGCCAGCGGGACCCAGAGGTAGACTTTGAGCAGCAGTGGAACGCCCTCAAGCCCAGTGCCAGCAGCCGGGACGCCTCGAGCAACGCTGCCTTCCCCATCCTCGACCACTTCGCCCGGGACCGGCTGGGCCGCGAGATGGAGGAAGTCCTCACGGTGACCGAGACCAGCCAGGGGCTGAGCTTCGAGTACATCTGGGAGGCCGCCAAGCACGACCACTTCGACGAGCATGGCCGGGGCCACACAGGGGACGAAGCCGCCTCCTATTCCAGCATGTTCTTCCCGTCCGAGGTGTTCGAGAGTTCGCTGTCGGACCCCGGGCCGGGGAAACAAGACGACAGCGGCCAGGAGGTCCCTGTCAGGGCGCCCGGCGTGGTCCCCGTGTTCGATGCCCATAGCCTTTCCGTGGGAAGCGACTACTACATCCAGTTAGAAGAGAAAAGCGGCAGCAACTTGGAGCTGGATTACCCACCCACGCTGCTCACGACTGAAATGGACAATCCAGAGAAGGTCGGGGCCGAAGCACCCCAGTTCCCCGCCCTCAGGCCCGTCGAGTTGGAGGAGTCCAGCACAGATGACGATTTCTTCCAAAGCAGCGCAGATCCCAAAGATGCCGGCCTCGCCGAGGACCTGCGGGTCAGCAGCAGCCCCGAGAGCCCTTTTAACAATATCTTCAGTGATCAGGACAGAGTGGAGGAGCTGCCCAGCCACCGAAAGATATTCAACTTAATGGAGCTCAATGGCGTTCAAGCCGACTTCAAGCCAGCGCCCTTAGGTTCAAGTTTGGATGACCCCAAAGACGCTCACCATGCTGACAAAGAAAACCCCTGTCAGCTTTTTGACCACGAGCCTCTTTGCTTATCAGAAAGTCTTCTGCATCAAGGTGACTTTGATCCATTGAATGTTCAAGAACTGTCCGAAAACTTCTTATTTCTCCAGGAGAAAAACTTACTGAAAGGCTTGTCGTCTAGCAAGGGGCTTGTGAATGATCTGCAAACTGAACTTAAGGATGCTGGTTTTCCCGAAAGCATATTGGAAGCGTCCCGTAGAAACTCTGTAGATGCCGAGCCTAAGTTTGCTGGAAATACACCAGGCCTGCTTCTGTCACAGGCGAGCGGAAGCGCGAAGGATGACGAGGGAGGCAGCCCGATGGAGGGCGACGCAGCAGGCAGCTCGAGGCAGGCTTCGCCCATGGCGCAGGTGCCAGCTGCCTCACTCACAGCAGAAGAGACGCCGCCTGGTGGCGCCCCACATTCCTGTCCAAGGCCGCAAGAAACCAAGCCCACGTGTTCAGGAGTCAGCATCCCTAAGGACGGTCTCTGTCAGGGTGTCACCTCAGCCTCTGCACCTGGCCCAGCTGGAGTTCCCTCCACCAGTGCCAAGACCCACAGCAGGGATGGCGGGCCCCCGGCCTCAAGCTGCCAAAATCAGGAGGCCTTGAGACTAGCCAAGAGAGACCCCACCGTCCTGGATGAGATCCTTGCTAGCCAGGGGAGGGCGGGGAGCGGGCTTCCCGAACTGAAGCAGGACTCCCATAGCCCGCCCCTTGCGGGGGACCATCAAGGGGGCAGCTGGCTGGACACCCACCAGGATGCCCCGGAGACTCTCAGTCAGGCCGGTCACAAGGATGCCCCGAAAGACACGGGCTTGGCGTCCGCCCTTTCCTCGGATTCCACCAGCCAGGACAGCCTCCTGGAAGACAGCCTGTCCACACCCCTCCCGGCCTCGGAGCAATCTGTAGAGACCCCAGACTCCCTGGATTCCGCCGACGTCCACGCGGTGCTGCTGGAGTCCCTGGGTTCAAACGCCCCTCAGAACCTCCTCCCCCCCGATAAGCCAGCTGACAGTGGCTACGAGACGGAGAACCTGGAGTCCCCCGAGTGGACTCTGCACCCGGCCCCCGAGGGCGCCACAGACTCAGCCTCGGCTGCCGCTGGGGACTGCAGCCCAGGTGGTGCACCTCCCAACCCGGTCATTGTCATCTCCGACGCTGGTGACAGCCACAGAGCTGCAGAAGGCACCTCGCAGCCCTCAGCGCCTGGCTCCCAGAGTTCATATCGAGATTCCGCATACTTCTCAGATAATGATTCGGAGCCCGAAAAGAGGCCCGAGGAGGCCCCAGGAACCTCTGCCTCAGTGGAGGACCAGCCCCTGCCTGAGCCAGCCATCCCCGAGAAAAGCCCTATTGACAAAGACAGCCACCTGGAAGCTCCAGAGAGACGGCCAGATCAAAGTTGTCCATGCGCTTTGCAGGACTCCAGCGGCCTGGAACTAGATGAGGCCTTGGAGCCAGCGTTGGCCGCTTCAGGACAGCCGCATGCTGGGGATGGTGAGGCCGGCAGCCCCGTGGGTCTGTCGAATTCAGAACTCAGCAGCAGCGATGACTTGGAGACGCAGGAGGACCAGCCCTGCACGCTCACCTCCACAGGCACCAACACCAACGAGCTCCTGGCCTACACAAGTTCAAGCTCGGCGGCGGAGAAGAGCCTGTCCAGCTCTGCCGAGGGCCCCAAGCTGAAGGAGCCGGACATCGAGGGGAAGTACCTGGGCAAGCTCGGCGTGTCCGGGCTGCTGGACCTCACCGAGGACGGCATGGACGCAGACGAGGAGGACGGGAACAGCGATGACTCCGACGAGGACCTGCGGGCCTTCAACCTGCACAGCCTCAGCTCCGAGTCGGAGGATGACTTCGAGCACCCGGTGCCCATCATCCTCAGCAATGACGAGGACAGCAGGCACCTGCGGAGCCTGCTGAAGCCCGCGGCCACTGCTGCCATTGACCAGCTGCCCGACGACTGGAAGAAGGAGAAGAAGGCGGTCACGTTCTTTGACGACGTCACTGTCTACCTGTTCGACCAGGTACCTGGTACTCGCAGTCCCTTAGGATGTGGTCATTGGAGAGTTCCCGGGTGTGTCAGGAAGTCGGACGTGGGCTGCTGCTTAATTGCCACTTTGAGGTGGCAGATTGTGACCACACAGCGGTTTGGGGTCGGTTGCTGTTTAAAGCATAAGCAGAAATGAGTTTTGCACGGAGAACTCCTACTTGGTTACAGGGAGGAGACCTGGCTGCTCCTCTTGGGTGTCCTAACAGCACCCCCTTGAAGTTACTTGACCAGGTTTTTAGAATCTGGCAATCAGCAGTGACTCCCTGCACTTGGTGCACTCAGGGGCAGACTTAGAATGGTGGCGGATCGCTCTGGAGACAGGCCGGCCAGCAGCAGCCCCTGCGGCGTGTGTCTAGAGACAGTGACACATGCAACAGGATGGTCTGTGGCCCTTTGAGCCGACCCCTGGCTCTGTCCTCTCTCCCTACTTTGGAGCGGGGGGCTCAGTGCACAGTGCTCAGTGGGTGTAGGCTTGCGCTCCTGGAAAAGTGAGACAGCTTGTAATGGATTGGAGCATTCTTTTTCTTCCTCCTCCTCCTCCTCCTCCTCCACCCTTTCTTCCTCCTCTCCCTCTTCCTTCTCCCTCCTCTTCCTCTACCACCTTCTCTTCCTCCACGTCCTCCTCCTCTTCCTTCTTTCTTTTAAATGTTGTTTGCTGACCAGTCCTTGTACCCTTGAATTCACTTCTTGAATCCACTGGCCTACAAGTAAAGTTCAGTCGGCGTCCTGGGGATGGGATCCCAGAAGGTGTGAGGTCCTTGGCATCCCTGCTCCCATTGAGGCTCTGGCAGCCAATATCATTTCCATTACTGCTCTGCACCTCCGAGACTCCAGCTTTAGACCTTCCAATATTGTCACAGGTTCCCAGGCGCCACTCCCTTCCATCCTTACCTTTATTTTCCTGCTGCATTAGGTAATTTTTCTTGCTCTGTCTTCATGTTCACTGATGGTCCCACTGTTTTATTGTACTTTTTTGCAGTACTAGGGGGATGAACCCAGGGCATCCCACATGCTTCGCAAAAGCTCTACCACCAGGCTGCACCCCAGCCCCTTTTTTCTTTATTTTTCTTGAGATTGTTGTTGTTAGGTACCATCGAGTTGGTATCCAACTCATAGCGAGCCTCTGTACAACAGGGGAAACACTACTGTCAGTGCTTCTCTGCTGTTCATAGGGTTTTCAATGGCAGATTGATTTTGGGAGGGGGTTGCCAGGTCCTTCTCCCAAGCCTACAGCACCTGGTGTTCCCAGGCGGTCTCCCATCCAGGTACTAACCAGGCCCAACCCTGCTTAGCTTCCGAGATCTGACGGGATCAGATGCCACAGGGCTACAGCTGTAGGCTTTCTTGAGATAGGGTCTCACTAAGTTACACAGACTGCCTCTGACCGTAAACTTGTGATGCTCCTACCTTCTTACTTCCCGAGCTGCTAGGATGACAAGAATGGCCACTGCGCCTGGATCCAGTGGGATTTTAAATTCCACGTGCACCTTTCTATTCTGAAATTGACATTCTGTCATTCTTAGTGACTCCTTTTGGCTAAAAGTTTCTGTGTACCCTTTCATTTTAAGTGTTTGACCTTGTTGGAAATCTTTTTTTGTTTTTGTTTTATTGTTGTTTGCTCCCCATTCAAAGTCTTTTTTCAGCTAGTTCT
>VMDO01000002.1:659048-688663 GCA_007922755.1 Pedetes capensis
TTTCAGTACTGTGGGTTGAACCCAGGGCCTTGTGCGTGCATGCTCTGCAAGTGCTTGACCACAGAGCTATTGCCTCCAGCCTTTTTTTTTTTTTTTTTTAACATTTGAAACAGGGTCTTGCTAAATGCAGACTGCTTCTGGTCTCAAATTTACGATCCTCTTGTCTCCACCTCCCGAGCCTATCTCCTTCAGTTTCTGTGGAGCTTGTCGCTCTTTGTGTCCGTGCCAGCCTCCCCCCAGCTGGGTCTGGGTTGCAGCTCTCACCGGCCCCCTGGGGGCTGTGGCTTCAGTGCCTCTTCCCTTTTCGAAGGCTGTGCTGTGCATTCCTGAACACATGCCCAAGGGGCCGCCAGTGGCCAGGCTGGAGCTTGTCGGCACCTGCCCCAGCATTCAGTTGTCAAGCCTTTGGCGTGTTGAGGGTCACTTCTCTGAGTTCCTCCCCTCCGTGATGGTCCTGGTGCCTCCAAGTCCCTAAGGCCTCATCTCCTCTGCCTGAACTCCAAAGGCTGGCGCTGTAGCTGCTCCCAGGGCCTCTCTGCAGCTGTCATGGGTTGCGACGTGGGGCCTCACATCCTGGGTCCTCACCACAGCACCAGTGGTCCCCTTGCTCCCTCGGGAGCCCTGTCTGCCCAGGACCTGGAGCCCCACCTTCCCCTCCGAGCGTCAGAGGCCCTGGCACCCCCGCCACTGGACCCCAAGGCCTCTCCACAGCTTGTCTGCACCAGCGGCCCCCCAGGGCTTGGGGCAGAGTCGAGGCCAGGCTGGGGCTGGCAGAGGGGACAGCTTGGTGGCCCTCTGAGTGCTGGGGCTCCTCCCCACCTGCCAGCTGCATCTCCTTCTTAGACGTGGGCAGGACTGTACGCGTGCCCCTGAGACAGATGTGGGGCGTGCTGATGCGAATGTCTGTCTGGCTTTTCAGGAGACCCCAACCAAAGAGCTGGGGCCCTGTGGAGGAGAAGCGCCTGGCCCCGGGCCCAGCAGCCCAGCCCCGACCTCAGCCTCCCCTTGCCTGGGCAGGTGCATGAATTCCGAAAGCTCCACGGATGAAGAAGGTATTTCCCTTCCTTGCCAGGCTAAGGGGAATGGGGACTGACACTCTGGGCAGTGGGGAGGGCATCGCCCATGGGTCGCGGCTCGGCCCCCTGGCGGCCCTGGAGCCCTCTGGCCCCTCCCTTCTCAGGCGGCTGCTGTCACTTGCAGGCGGGGGCTTTGAGTGGGACGATGACTTCTCCCCCAACCCCTTCACCTCGAAGACGACCAGCAACCTGCTCGGGGCCAGGCCCTCCCTTCAGCCCTCCAAGTACTTCTCCCCACCGCCGCCAGCCCGCGGCGCGGAGCAGAGCTGGCCCGTGGTGTCGCCCTGCTCCAGGTTCTCCATCTCTCCCGCCAACATCGCCAGCTTCTCTCTCACTCACCTCACGGACTCGGACATCGAGCAGGGAGGTGAGAGGCCCCTGTGTGTGTCGGGGGTGGGTGTCCCCCCTGGCCTGAGGGCCTGGTGATCTCAGGTTCGCCTGCTCTGCGCTGACTGGAGGATAAATTTGTTTGTTTGTTTAATTTTTTAATTTTTGGTACTGGGGGCTGAACCCAGGGCCTCACACACTCTTTGCAAGTGCCCTACCACTGAGCTGAACCCCAGGCCCCCAGCCCCTTTTTTATTTTTTATCCTGAGTCAGGGTCTTGCTAAGTTTTGCAGGCCACCTCCGGTCTTGAACTCGTGATCCTCCCGCCTCTGCCTCCCAGACGCTGGGATCACAGGTATGGCCACCATGCCAGGCTCCTTCCCCACCTGGAAAGGAGATCTCACGAGGTTGAGACGGGGTCTAGGCCCAGGCCGGCCTGGAACCCGATACCGTCCTGCCTCCACCCTTCAGGTTGCTGGGATCACAAACGTGAGCCACTGTTCCCGGCAGTAAATTTATTTTCAGAAAATTCGCAGTCCTGACAGAGCGCTCGGGGCCACACCTCCCACTTTAGGGTCACTCCGAGGGCCTTGCTGCGCCCACCTGCCTGCCAGCCAGGCTCTGGGAGTCTGGCAAGTCCCCTGCAGTGCTCCGCCTCTTTTCCCCTCCTGCCCGTTTGCCACTGGCCCTGCTCCCCCGGGCTCTCGTTCCCAGAGAGGCACCTTCAGAGGCACACGCCCCGAGGGCCCTTGGCCGCAGTCTGGCATGGAGCCCGGGGCCCTGGCTCTTCCCTGGCGGTGTTGATTTTGCCATTAAGTCTTGGTGTCTGTGTGAGAGCAGAGGCCAGCTGGCAGTTCCCAGGCGGGGCCCACGCAGAGCGCCAGCATCTGAACACAGAGGCCCTTTACCCCGTGCCTGGGCTGAAGGGTAAACGTCAGTAGGCGCTCTCTTATTTGAAGTTTACCAAACAAATAAACGTGGAGCATAAAGAGCTTCTATTTGTGTTTGCTCTGTTCCACTCGTGCCGACGAGATAGTGCCCAAGCGGGCAGGTGCGTGGGGCGGGGCGGGCTTCTCTTGTGCCCCGCGCATGTGGGAGCCCAGCAGCTGTGTGTGTGGAGCCGGGCAGGCAATAGGGCCGCTCGGGCACCTGCTGCGGCCTGCCCTCCCTCCCACTGGTCTCATCCTCCCCACTGTTACTGTCTGGGCCCATCATCTTTAAAACCCACTTGGTGGCGTTGCTCCCTCTCTCAACAGGCAGCAGCGAAGACGGAGAGAAGGATTAGGTGGCGGCAGACGCTGTCCAGGCTGAGGACCGTTCCTGTGCATCGGCCGGGCCATGACATCCACTGACTGCGAGCCGGACTCAGGAGGTGGCAGGGCCGGCCGCTGGCCTCCTCTTTGGCCACTCGCACTCCTGACGCGCACCGTGCGGGCGTTCTGGCGAGGTGGCTGCACCACGACCCGGCTTCTGAGTGTGTGTGGGGTCCCTGTGCCCACCAGGGTGCATCTGGTGTCCAGGCGGTGTCCTCTGTGTCACGCCTGTGCTGGGAGGGGCACCGGGGAGTGGTCACGAGAGAGCCATATCTGTTGTTCTAAAGAAATCACTAACTGCTCTGTGTAATTGCACTGTGGTAAGTGTTCCAAAAGTCCCCAGCGTTGTACAGAACCGTAAATTATTCCAGGAAAACGCAGCAGGTCAAGCTGGTGCTACCCACTAGTTTGATTCCCCCCTCCCCGTCCTGTGGTTCGTTCGCCCTGCATGGCATCTGTGAAGCCTCCGTATTTTGAGTGTGACACTCTCTTCAGCCTTGCTGGAGCTGTACATACGGTACGTTCATAAACGACCCTGATTCTGGGTGTTCGTGTTCCGTGTCCTTAGGATGAGTCAGAAATGCTGCTGTGTTTAGTTGATTGAGTCGAACCCAATTCGTCTCTCCTCTCCTCCCCTCCTCTCCGAGGTGGTTCCTTGCTGCAAACGCACTTGTCCAAGCAGCTGAAGGGGTCTCACAGCCTCTCTGCGATTCTCTTGCCCGCCCAACATATGCCCTGGCCCCCTGCTTTTAAACCCTTTTTGTAAAAATCGGCAGGAGATGCACCCTGGAGCTCAGCTCCGGGTGGCAGTACCCAGGGCTGCGTTGTGGTGTGGCAGGCAAGGGCAGACACAGGCAGAACACAGCCCCTGGGCCACTGCCCTTCTGAGAAGGGCAGGCTGCAGCAGGTCTGGTGGCTTCTGCCAGGAGGTGGGGACCTCTGAGGCACCGGCACCCCCAGAGGGCTCTGGCCATTGAGGGCACTTTGGACACTTCAGGTGTTGTGAGCAGAGCTCTTGAAAACAATCAAGGCGCACGCCTTTGATCCCAGCAACTCGGGAGGCAAAGGCAGGAGGATCGCAAGTTCGAGGCCAGAGGCAACCTGCGTCATCTGGCAGGCAGAGTGCCTGCAAAGCATGTGTGAGACCCTGGGTTCAACCCTCAGTACTGGGGGAAAAACGTCCAGAGCTCGATTTTCCCCTTGGAACCCCCTTAGGTCATGGCCAGGTGTGACCAGTGTCTGCAGCTGGAAGGAGGGGCCTCCCCCACGTGCTCCCCTCCCTTCTGCGTTAAGTGCCAGGCTGCCCTCTCTCACAAAGGGACGGAGTGTCTGCAGAGCCTCGCCTCATCCTTGGCAGGAGTCAGGTGTCCCTGATACAAAGCTGACCTCGTTCCGTCACGCTCGAGGAAGTCTCTGTGTCAAGAGCAGCATGGCAGCACCGTGCCGAGCCCGGTGCCAGGCCTGCATGTGGGGGTGGGGGCGGGGCTCACACCAGCCCTTTCTCCCCAAATCCTTTCCGGTGCTGATCCACCTTCCAGACTCCAGCCTGACACTGGGATGATTCTCTAGGCTCTTGCCAGATTCCGTGGTGGCCACTGGTGGCGCAGCACAGCCTCAGACATTGGCTAGAGTGACCTTCGTCATCAACCCCAATTCGCCCCACAGCTTTTCCAAACTAAGCAATAACTTCCCAAAGCAAGATTCTTCAGAACAGAGGGAGCCCCTTCCCTGCCACGTCACATGGACAGGGCATACTCCTGGGCTCTGCAGGTTGTACTGGACCTTGTGACGTGTACATTAAACACAGGGCATTTGAAGGTGATTTTGCCAAAATTGTCATAGCTCTGAATTTCTTGCTGTGGAGACTTCCTGAGTGTTGTTGTTTTTTTTTTTTTTTTTAAATTTTTACCTCTATCTACCAGTCTTAGGAATGTGAAGCGATTTTATTAGTTTTGCAAAGTATAGGTTTAAGGAATTCAGATTTTAAAAAGATCAGACAGATCCATAGAATACATAGCCTTCTTATACAGTCAGCCCAGGATACATTTATTAATATTTTGGGGCTGTACATTTTTCACCATATTAAGGAGATTTTAACATAAGTCCTGTTTTTATTTAAGTCTTTATCACTGTCATAATTGCCAAAAAGCCATTTTATACATTGAGTTGGGGGCGGGGTGGGATAGATCTTACTGTGGTGTTGCATGGAAGGGAAGACCTTATATTTCTGATAAACATGTGAGTCATTATTTCCTTTGAAATCTCAAGCAGTACAGAGAAACTTAAATAGAGTAAAACTTCAGCCCGTTTTTGAAATGGCAGCATGTGCTTTGTTGTCCAATTCAGGGATTTGTGGCGGGGGGCGGGATTTGTTTGTTTTTTGTTTTTCTGTTTTTTCACTAATAAGTTGGTTACCACTGGTGGGTTCTCTGGATGTACTTGTTCTAGTAAGTTACGCAGTAAAATTAATCAGTGGCATCTCCAGGTGATGTGGGGAGGTTTCTCACACCTGATTCACAAAGAACATTTCTTGGCTCCCTTTGGGTAGCCATCCGGATCTGCCCAACTTTTATTCTTACTTGGGCGGAGTTGTTGTATTTTAAATTCTGTAGTACGAATAAAATGCAGCCTCCATTTCCTTCCTAGCTAGATGCTGATTTGTATTGTCAAACGACCCTGTCCTAAGCTAGAAAGAGAGAAGTAGAGAAAGTGCTCCCTGTTCCTCCTGAGACCCACAGACCCTGTGTCTAGGTTGGAAGCCATTCGTCTTAAGGGCGGAAGAAGATGTACTGATCCGAACTGAAAAGAGCATGCATTCTGTTTTTACATGCACAGGCCCGACTGCTTCTGTAGCCATGGGTCAGTCCAAGAAAAGTCTTTTTGTATGTCTTGCTGCCATAAAACGCCTTTCCAGACCTCTTCCTTTTATTCATATTCCCCATAGGGTATTTGCAGAATGAACGACCTATTGCATGTCTGTCCCAAGAGGGCCAGGCAGGGGAGCAGGGCAGCTCCTCTTTTGCCTGACTCTCCTGACTCAGTGTCATGCTGTACAGGGCGGGCTTCACTTACAGGGGCTGGTTATCAGCCTCACAAAAAGCCACCTTCAAATAAGAAAAGATGCACACGTTTACTCCAGACTTAAATCTCAAAAACAGTACGCCTAAGTAGTGATGGGATTGGCACCAGGCTTGGCTGTTACAAAAGAACACTCTCCTTAACATACACATAATCCTTCACAGATTCGTCAGCAGTATTGCGCTATCAGCAGCCTGTTGTGGTCAGTTCAGGCGGCCCAAGCACGTGCTGTTAAATTGTTGAGGTTCGCACAGGCAATGCTGGGTCTTGGTAACGGGCCTGGCGCAGGTACCCGCTATTTCATACCATCTGCTGCCAAGGACCCAAGGGGCAACTGCACCCACCCAGTCTCACACCTGCCAGGTTGTACCTGACACAGTCGGAAGAGGTTCACGGCAATAGAACAGTTAATGAGCTTTCAGTTGTGTACATTTTTAAATTGTAAGATTTTTACTGTATATTGATGCATAGTGTGATTCAATAAATTGCTTGTAATTTAAAAACTATTTAATATTCAAAATAAATATAGTTATATATTTATAAACTCTGTCGCGGCGTTTTTTCCGTGTATTCTCTCCATGGATGGGGAGGGGTGGTGGCCCGGGTATCTCTAAATCCCCCACCATCCTGAAAACATGAGAACTGTAATCACTAGGCTGGTCGCTATGGCTCACGCCTGTAATCCCAGGGGCTCCGGAGGCAGAGGCCAGATTGCAAGTTCGAGACCAGAGGCAGTCTGTGTAATTTAGCGAGACCCTGTCTCAAAAAGTTAAAAAAAAAAAAAAAAAGGGCGGAGGTGGCAACTCAGTTGTCCAACACTTGCAAAGCATGCAAGCGCAAGGCCCTGGGTTCAACCCCCAGTACCGCAAAAGAGAAAAAAAGGAAAAAAAAAAGTGAAAACTGTAATCACTAGGCTGGCACAGTGGCGCACACCTGTAATCCCAGGGGCTCGGTAGGCAGAGGCAGGATTGCAAGTTCGAGACCAGAGGCAGTCTCCATAATTTAGCTAGACTCTGTCTCAAAAAGGAAAAAAAAAAAAAAAAAGGGCTGGAGGTGCCCAGCCCCATCTCCATAGAGCCCCTTAGCTCAGTGGTCCAGCACTTGCAAAGCATGCAAGCGTGAGGCCCTGGGTTCAAGCCCCAGTACCGCATTAAAAAAAAAAAAAAAAAAAAAAAAAAACACTAATCACGGGGAAATAGAAGTGATGTGGGTCGTGTCTGTGTTATCTTGAAGTGTGTCTATAATCAAAAGTCTTTGCACCTGCTGAAGAGTTCAGAAGCCTTTGAATTTACGAGGTCCTCGCTTGGCCCAGCCTCACGGGGCTCCTAGCCAAGAGGCCAATCTCCACTCAGAACCAGCCTATCTACCTAAAGATGCTGTGGTCTTGTGCCCCAAGCCCCCACTATCCTTACTGGTTGCTTGCCAAGGTCCAAGTGGCCGAGAGGGAGGTGGCCTACTAGAACGATGGTTCCCAGCACCTCAGGGCATAAGTGTGATCCTCAGAGAGTAGATGAAGACCTCAAAGTCTCCATTTTGTTGTTGGGTGCAATTGAATCAAATCCAACTCACAGCAACCTTTTGTAAGCAGAACAGAACACTACCCCACACTGTGCCATGCACGTGATGTTTTTGAGTCCAGTGTTGCAGCCAGTGCGGTTCTTCTAATTTTGAGTCATGCTCCATCAGCAAAATGAAGTCCCAGGGGCTTTACTCCATCCCTGTCATTAAGATGAACTGTACTTTGAGGAGGCACCTCTTTTCCAATCTTTTGAATGCCTTCCAGCCTGGGTCACTCATCGTCCAGTATTGTATCTGACAGTGCTTCCCTGCTATTCATAGGGTTTTCAGTGGCTGTTTCAGGAGTGGGCTGCTGGGTCCTTCTCCCTAGTCTGTCTTAGTCTAGAAGCTCAACTGAAACCTGTCCACCATGGGTGGCCCTGCTGGTATCTGAGATACCAGTGGCATAGCTTTCAGCATCACAGCAACACACCAGCCCCCACGGCATGACAAGCTGACAGACACATGGGGGAATCTCCATGTAGACACCCCAAAGACATGGAAGCGTGACCCTGTGGAGCCCAGGCCTGCCAGCCACAAGAGAACTCACCCAGAGTCCTGGCTGTGCCCTGGCTCTGTCCTTTCAACCTCTAAGCAAGATGCTACTTTGAATACCTTTCAATCCCCCAGTGATAGGTTGAGAAGCAGAGGCAGGGGCAGCCCCAGGGACAGCTGGCCATTTCCCACTGATGGGACATTGCCACCAAGAACTCCAGGGACCTGGGAGTGACTCACCCCCACCCCACCCCCGGCTTGGAGAAATGAGGGAGGCAGAGAACCCAGATATCCAAGCCCTTCGGAGCTTCAGAATTCCCAGAAAAATCAGGGATGCACTGCGGGCAGGGGGAGCCTGGGCTGCTCACTGCTTCAGGGACGTGGCCGCTGCCCCCTGACCATTCTCTGAAGGCGAGCTTTCCCACGACTTCTGTCACTTTGGCTCCGTGTTCTGAGGCTTAAGCAAGGCCAAGAGCGGCGGCCAGGTGCAGTCCCCGGACTCCCCTTCCCGAACCCCATCCTGGATAGTCAAGGCCCCCAGGGAGGCCCCGGCTCCCCATGGCCTCACAGCGCAGGCCCCACCACAGCTGGGCAAGCGGGAGGGGGTGGGGCCGCCCGCCAGGCCCGCAGGTGCCGCCCCGCCCAGGCCCCGCCCACCGGCCTCATTTGCATGTGCCCGCGGCCCCGCCCGGGGTGGCTAAAGCGACGTGTCCTTGTCCCCCGTGGGCAGCCTCGGCGTGTGCAGCCGCGGATCCCCAGGTACCCAGGGGGCCGGGGAGGGGTCGGGTGGAGCTGTGGGGAAGGGACGCAGAGGCAGAACCGGGTAGCCGTTCGGGGGACACCCAGGGGATGGCCCCAGACAGGACAGCACCTCCCCCGACTCCCGCGGGCAGCGCTGCCATCCACGTGGTGGGACTGGGGGCTGCTGCAGAGCCTTGGCAAGTGTCAGAGCCTCACCTGTGACCGCAGCCCCAGGTCCCCAGGGCTTCTGGTCTCAATGCGGTCCCTGTGTGTCACACCCAGAGGGGCAGGACCGTGAGCCTGCTGAGCAGAGTGTGCCTATGCGTGGGGCGCACAGGAAGCTGGCGGGGACCACCCTCAGCCAGGGTTGGGGCGCGGCTCCGGGTAGTTTAAGCAAAGCATCAAAGGTTGCCTGAGCTCAGGGGACAGTCACCAGCAGTGACAGGCATGAGACGGGACACCAGACGCTGGGGCAGTGGGAAGGGGGCAGGCAGATAGCAGGGGAAGGTTCTGGACAGGTGCAAGACCAGGCAGGGGTGTGCGGGGTTCGTGGGTCAGCTCAGGGCTCCAGGCGTCCCTGGGGAGGACTCTTGGGCCACCGTGCACCAGGTGGTCAGCTGCCACTGGCTACAGAAGCATGCACACTGGTGGGGAGGCTCACGGGACAGCCACCTGCATGTCCGCCGGCCATGCCGCATGACCACCGAGCCACCTGTGTTCTGGATTTCAGTTTTAAAGGCTTCCCCTCACAGCCACCACCTCCAGGAACAACTGGTCCGGAGCCATGAAGACCAAGGCCCGGCCTCCGCGGCGCCGGACACCACTGCAGGACCCTGAGGATACCGTGGGAGAGCGGTCGCCAGACAGGTCCCAACCGGGCTCAGGGCTGGAGGCGGCCAAGGGTCTGCGGAGCAAGACCCCCCGGGCCACTGGGGTGCGGGCCGAGCAGGTGCGCCGGCGGCAGGGTCCTGGTGGCCGGCGTGAGAACAGCGTCCAGCGGCGGCTGGAGAGCAATGAGCGGGAGCGGCAGCGCATGCACAAGCTGAACAACGCCTTCCAGGCGCTGCGGGAGGTCATCCCGCACGTACGGGCGGACAAGAAGCTCTCCAAGATCGAGACTCTCACGCTGGCCAAGAACTACATCAAGTCGCTGACCGCCACCATCCTGACCATGTCCAGCGGCCGTTTCCCTGGCCTGGAGGGGCCGGGCCCTGCCCCGGGTCCCAAACTCTACCAGCATTACCAGCAGCAACAGACGGTGGCAGCTGGGGACCCTCTGGGGGCCGCGGAGGTCCAGCCCCAAGGCCACCTGCAGCGCTACTCCACACAGATCCACAGCTTCCGAGAGGGCAGCTAGCGCACGGCCCTGGGGGTGGGGGGGCAGTGATTGCTGGGCCTGGTTCCCCCGACTCCAGTGGCTCCGGTTTCCCTGGATCCTCAGCTCAGCCACCAACCTGGGGCAGCCTCTCCCAGCCTGCCAGGGGACAATCAAGTGATCTGGTGGAGGCAGCTTGAGGCCCAACCCCCAGAATAAGGCCCAGGCCCTGCTGTTGAGCCAGGTAGCGCGGGCAGGGAGTGCAAGTGTCTTCCTCATGAAATTGTCTTCCCTGGCAGGGCTGAGACTCCTTCCCTGGCAAGGGGAGATTCCAGGAAAAGATTTCCTTACAAGCTTTCCTGCTTGCCGTTGGGGCGTGGGAAAGGGACCCTCCTCCATCCTGCATCATAAGGCCACACAGGGTGCCTGGGCTCAGCCTCCTTACCTGCGATAAACTGAGATTCCCCCCAAGCAGGGCAGAGCCCAAGAGACCTAAGGGAATATGGCAGATCCAAGATGGCGTCTCATCTGCGGGAGCCATCTTGGCAGCTGCCACTGCCCCAGGCCAAACTCCAGAACTGAGGATGGAGGAGGCCTATGAGGGCCCCTGTCAGGTGAGCTCAGATTCCTTCCTCAGGAACCTGGGGTGGGGGGATGCTCCCCTTTCCCGAGTAGGGGCTTCTGGGGTGGTGGTGGCCTCCCCAGGCTGTGCCTGGCTGTGGAGGGTCTGAGGGGAACCTGGGGGTCTGTGGTCCTAGTGCTGAGGGGCTCTGTGGAGATGGGGGCTGGACACAGAGCTGGGTGTCCCTGGAGAGAAGGTCCCCAAGCCCCCGTGTGGGGAGAGGGTTTAACCTAGGCCTCCCAGCTTCTGCTCCAGTCTGTTTCCCATGGCCGTCTTTGTCCCTGATGGGCATTCACCATGTATTTGGCTGACAGGACTCTGGGGTGGTCTTGGGTCTTGTTTGAGTTGGGGCCTTTTGGGGCTCTCTGTGAGGTAGAGCCCAGGGTGGCCGGTGCCCCTCCCCCACACGGTGCTGTTCCCTGATGGCGGGGAAGCGGTGGCTTGATATCCCTGAGGCCTCAGGGTCTGGCTTCCTTCTGCTGGACTTGACCACTTTGCCGTCAACCCTTCTGGCATTTCCGCTCTCCTGTCCCTCGGCCCAGAGCTGTCCCAGAGTTCCTTGGGGGCCTCACTGGGCCAGGAGCCCTTGCTGCCACAGCCAAGACTTTTGCTGGCCTGTCCCTAATATGAGGCCTTGTCCTCTCCCTAGCCCGGGGGACGTGGCTCCAGGTGCCGAAAGCACCATCGGGCTTAGAGGTGGTCATGATTCATGAAGGGTGGAAGGTAATACCCCACGGAACAGCGGTCAGCCACTTGGGTCCTAGCTTTCCAGGTCAGGCTCTCTGGAAGTCTCCAGAATCAGGGAGGCTTGTGTGCCCCAGTGCCACCGCTCCAGCTGTCCGTCCTCATGGGTCAGGTGAGGTTGGGAGTCCAGGCCTTCCCACCTGCTCCTCGGGGGTGCCCACCAATGCGAGCAGGCTTGGGACAGACCCCAGGCTACCCCTGCTGCAGAGGACCGGCCCCACGGGGACACGCAACAGTGGAGGCCACAGCTGACCGAATCCAATCAGGTCTCCGCAAACCCAGCAGCGCATCTCCGTCTGCGCTTGGGCCAGAGCGGGGCTCTGCGCACCTCTGAACTTGAATGGTACCTGCAACCTGAGCCTGGAAGTCCAGGGGTGCCCGGGGCAGCTGCTGTCCTTCCTGGTAACTGGCACAGCCCAGGGCTCCTGGGGTCACTGTTTTGCAGGACCACGGCTTCATGGCTCCTTCTCTGTGCCCTGAGCTGGCATCTGTGCCCCCTCTGGCTCCCAGAGGGTGACCTAGGCTCAGCTCTCCAGTGCCATCCTTCTTCACCTGGGCCTGAGGGGTTTTGCATGCCCCCTGGCCGTATCTCAAAGGATCCTGAGGCCCCAGGCCCACTTTGGGGGTGTCAAGTGCCAAGAAGTTAGGGGACACGTTTGAGACCAGCCTGGGTGGCCTGCTGTGGAGCTGCTCCTGAGCCTTGTCCTAGATCCCAAGCCCAGGTTGGACTCTTCTGTCCTGCCCAGCCCTAGAGGCTGAGTTTTCTCAAGGCCCTAGTCCCTTGGCACAAGGCAGTGGGTCACCTGGGCCAGGGACCCACCGCCCTCCCTGAGCTCTGATCAAATCCCCATCACCGCCAAGTGGAGAAACCAGAAATGTGACCTTCTGTCTGGGAAAAGCCAACTGGAAGGGAACAGCCTGTGCCTGGCCGTCACAGTGAAAATGTTTCTTAAATGGCCCAAATTTGCTTGGGTTCTTTTTTCTAATGGTCCCTCCGAAGTACTAATGAGATCGATGACGTGTCACAAAACCAAAGTGAAAGATTTTCCAGCAGATACCGCTTTGTGGCTCTATGTGCGAAGGCATGGGGAGAGCCTTTGAATTGGAACAGAACAATAAAAATATCATGTCTCTTACACCTGGTGTCAGTTTTTATTGAATAAAGCAGCTGAGGAACCGGGTCGGTGATGCTGAGCACGTAAACAGTCGGTGCTCAGCAGCAAGAGGACACCTTGCCCTGGGGGAAGGGCAGAGTGAGCCCCTCTGAGAGCCACCCACAGATGGCAGGAGTCACAGTTGGGGGGCACAGATGATGCCCACCCCAGGACCCGATCAGCACTCAGGCACACCCGGTCCCACCTCTGGAAACGCCGAGAACACCAGGCCCCTCAGGTGCTCTAGGGAGGGGGCCCCAAAGAGCCTGTCTTAGGGCACCTCCTGGTGAGCAACCCCGGCCAGCAAGATGAACCCCTTTTCTGACCCTGAGACAGGCAGGGCCTGGGGAAGGCAGTGCAGTGGTTCGTTCCATCCAAAAGGAACAGAGACGGGGCTTGGCTCCAGCCACCGCCTGGGGAAAGTGTCCAGGTGGGGGAGGCCTGGAGACTGCGCTGCCGGCCGCCCGCCTGAAGGAGGGGCCGGGCCCCTGGCCAAGCGCTTCCTCCTCGCCTGGCCCAGACTGGCTCGGGCCACAGGGCAGAAGGTGCCCGGAGCACAGGATGGTTGGGGCTTGTCCTGCCCGCTGGGCACCCTGTGGGGCCCAAAAATGCTGCTGGCCTCTCCCTGGCCGCTGGGCAACATGATCACATGACTTACAGAGGCCTCACACCCACCGCGTCTGGAAAAGGAGCCACAGAGGGTCTGTGATGGTGATTCTGCCTCCCAGTCTGTGCGGGAGGGGCCCCCCCATGCACCTGGGGAACCCCACCCACCTCAGCACACTCATTTCCAATCTGCCAACTCTTTGCTTAGCTTGGTTTTTGAGACACGGCCTTGCGAGGCCCAGGCTGGCCTGGAACTCATGATCCTCCAGCCTCAGCCTCCTGAGTGCTGGGATCACAGGTGTGGCCACCATGCCAGGCTCCTCCCCCACCTGGAGACAGATCTTGTGAGATTGAGAGAGGGTCTTGCAAAGCCCAGGCTGGCCTGGAACTCATGATCCTCCCGCATCAGCCTCCCAAGTGCTGGGATCACAGGCGTGGCCACCACCCAGCTACTTTGCTTAATTTATGAAACAAAACTCCATTTTCGAGTCCCACACTGAGGCACGATCACAGAACGTGGCAAGCGCCCCTGAGCCCCGCAACCAGTTCTCTCAGGGATGGGGGGCAGGGCCTGGATGTGATTTGGGGCACCAGGCTCCTCCCTGGCCCTGTCTCCCCAGGGCCAGAGCTCCAGGAAGGCTCTGGGTTCCAGGTTCTGGCCCTGGAAAGGTGAACAGCAGAGCAGAAAGGGCCGGGGAGGCTGGGCCAAGGCCGAAAGCCCCAGTTGGTGGCGAATCTCTCTCTCCTCCCCGGACGCCATCCTTCACAGACTGGGGACACGCGGAGCGGCATTCACGGGGCTTCACATTTCTGGGTTTCTGGCTGGTGCCTTGGAAATGGCCTTGACCTCAGCCAGGCCACGTCCTGAGCCAGCCTGCGTGCCACCCCCTCCCGGTGTGCACTCCAGCACGACAGGGCGTCAGGCCTGCTCCTTCCAGCCAGCGCCATCCTGGCATCCCCAGTGAGGGGCAGCCTCAGCAGCAGACGGCTCCTCGGGCCTCCTGCTCCCGAGACACGGCCCGGGAGGCCCTGGTGGCATTGGCCCGGATAGAGATGTGGTCCCAGCCTCCCTGGAACAAGAAAGCCACGTTGCCGGAGGCCTAACGTCTCCCGCAGGCGCCTCCTGCCAACCCCCTCCCATGCCAGGTCACCCCTGGGCTGACTGGCCCACTCACCCCGATGCCGTAGTCCCAGCCCTGGCCCTTGGGCTCTCGAGGCTGCACTCCCGTGCGGCGACACACTGTCCCCCGGCTCAGGCCATGCATGCCCTGGACTTTGTTGGCAATGACCCAGACCTGCAGCACAGATGCGCCGGAGCCCCCGGCCCAGCCGCAGTGGCTCACCAGGGACAGGGAAGCCCAAGGGAGCCCATGCCCACCACCCTACCACGAGCACCCAACACCCTCGCCCCCCCTACCTGGTCCAGGGGCCCCACGGACACCCTGCGCACGTTGTTGGACACGTGTTCCCAACTGGAGCCCTGAGGGTAGCTGGGTGTGATCCCTGCACGGTACCACAGGTTCCCTGGGGAGAGAAGCGGCAAGGTCAAAGGCAAAGGCCTCCCAGCCCATCCTAGTGGGCGGGTCTGGGAAACTGGGGGAGTAAAGAGAGGACCCCCTCCGCTCCTCTGCCCTCCGGGCCTGGTCTACAGCCAACTCTGCCTGTTCATGTGCTGGCTTCATAATGGTCCTATTAACACTGCTACTCAGGGCTGAGTCCTGATTGCGCTCTACCCAGGTAGAAACTGAGGACAAAGAAGGTTTTTTTTTTTTTTTTTTTTTTTGCAGTACTGGGGATTTAACCCAGGGCCTCACGCTTGCATGCTTTGCAAGTGCTGGACCACTGAGCTGCCGCCTCCAGCCCATTTTTTTCCACTTTTTTTTTTTTTTTTTTTTTGAGACAGGGTCTTGGTAAATTACGCAGATTTCCTCTGGTTTTGAACTTGCGATCCTCCTGCCTCTGCCCCACCCCCCACCCCCCACCGATCACTGGGATTACAGGCATGCGCCATGCGCCGCCACGGAGCCAGCAGGACAAAGAATGTTTTAAACAAATAATCATGAGAACTGGATCCGGAACAAACAGCCTGAGCTCCAAGTCCCGATTCTGCCTTTTCCCACCCATCTCCTCCTCCGGACCAGCGGCAAAATCTCGAGGGGAAACAGCCAGGTCCCTGTCTGAAACACCTCAGTGGTCAAGGATGGCAAGAGCTAGCCTGGGGCTGCCCGTGAGGCTCCTGCGTCAGAGACCTGTGTGGAACCTTCTAGAAGAGGCTCCTGCTGCAGGCCCTACAGGGCAGCATCACCCAGCCTTCTTGACACTGAGCCATTGGCTGGAGGGAGTCCAGGTAAGGCGTGGCCCTCAGGGGCTGGAAGACTTGGAGAAGAGACAGAGGCTAGCCTTGGGCTGGATGCCTCTCGTGGTGGGGACAGAGGTCTCATGGCAAAGCCATGGGGGTTTTGCTTTCTGCCCTATGCCCCCAGGGTCATCATGAGCCAGAGATTGAGGTCCCCAAGGGAGACAGTACGGAGAGGCCTGTGCCCTCCTGGGCCTCTCGAGAAGAGGCTCAGTGGGGAGGACGTCCCCGGCCTCTTTGCCGCCTCCCCATGATGCATCAGGATGCTCAGGGAGCCCCACCTCCCCCCTGAGTGTGCGGGACCCCAACCAACTTGCCGTTTTCATCCAAGGCATACACGGACGTCTGGCCGACCGACACCTGCGTCAGCCTCTGTTTGGGAGGTGACGGGATGTGATACCAGCAGTCGCCTGCGTCGGGGGTGGGGGAGCCGAGTCAGGAGGCCCTTGGGGATGCCACATGGCGAGCCAGTGCCCAGGCGCGTCGCCTTTCCCAAAGCTCGCCGTGGGCCCAGTTGCTGTAGCCACACTTGGGCCCCAGCTGGGCGCAGCCGAGCGCCCGGGGCCTGGTGTGAGCCGAGGGCCACGCAAAGGTGAGCCCCAGCCTCGCCAGGGCCCTCCGGAAGCTGTGGTGGGTTCCAGCTGCAGGGCCTGGTGCACCATCTCACCGGTGCCCAGCCCAGCGCCCGGTACAGAACAGGTCACCTTTCAGGCCCCCTGCGGTGGCGGCGGCTATGTGCCGGCCATGAGCCACCCCTGCTGGTCTCTGTGCCAGGCTGCCCCAGCTGGGTGCTGTCCAGACACCCAGGAAAGGACAGGCCCAAGAGACCAGAGCGGTCACTGTGGGCTGAGCCACCCCACAAGGTTGGGTGGGCCTCGCTCAGGGCGGGGGGCAACTGCAGAAGGGCTGCCCTTCACCAGGGTGGGGGACGCTTCCCACTCAATCCTGGGGGGGGGGGGCACCCTGACTTGGCCCCACGCCAGGTCCAGAGACAATGCTCAGTGCGTGCGTCTCAAGCTGAAGCGAAGCGGAGAATAGCGGAAGCGCGGGAGCCTCGCTCTGCGGGGCCCCCACGGCTGGGGGAGGCGGCACTCACCGGCCGGCTGGGAAGGGGACACAGAGCCCCGGTAGAACGCGGAGCCGTCCCTGGCCACGGCCCACACCTGGTAGCAGGCGCCGATGGAGACGGAGGCGAAGGGCTGGTCGGTGCCCACGTGCAGCCAGGAGGAGCCCTGGAGACGGGCGAGGAGACCCCTGAGGTGGCCACTGGGGTCACTGGGCCCAGGCTTGGCATGGGTGGGCAACGAGGGGAGTCCAGGGGTGGCCCTGGGGTTGCATGGACCTGGCCTGGCTGGTCTCAGCCTTGACCACAGTTGAACTTGACCATGGCCTGTTTTTAAACCCCTGGGATGGGGCCTCTCATCCCACAAGCTAGGGAAATAAGAGGGTGCGCCTCCCAGAGGTGCTCCAGGGCTTCGTGACACCTGAGCATGCTGGCCACCACCCCAAGCACCACCTGTCCAGAGGGCCCCATGAGCCGATCGCGCCACACGTGGCATCTTTGACACCAGGGACCCATTCCGGGCAGGCCTGGGGGGACCCGAGCCCAGCCTGGCTCCATGGCAAGAGTCGTGACTTCGGGAAAAAGCTGGCAGGATGGGGCGACCCCAGAGGCCGGGCCACGGGTGCTCACCGCGGGGTTGAGCTCGGACACCCCCAGGCGGCACAGCACATCCCCCTTGTCGCTGACGGCCCAGAGTGCGATGCCGTGCCCGCGCCCGCTGTCGGTGTCTGGGTTCTCCGGGATGATGGACACGTCCCCGAGGCCGATGGGGGCCACCTCCAGCCAGGGCCCGCTGGTCACCAGCTTGCACTTTCTGAACAGGGAAAGACAGGATAAGCCCAGGATCTGGGGTGACCGCCAGCCTCGCGGCCACCTGCTGTTGATGTCAGCAGGGCCCAGAATGCAGGAGGCCTGGACCCCTCAAAGGCAGGAGCGAGGAGCTCCATGGCGGCGCCTCTAGCCCCCTGCCCTTCCCCCAGCCTGGCCAGGCTGCTCTCCTGCGTCCAAGCAGAGCCTGCCAGTGACATTTCTCTTATTTGTCTTGAGAACAAACTGTAGAAACCGGAGCGCTGGCAGCCTGCGGGCATTTCCTGGGCTGACATTTACTTTGAATCTGCTTCCCCGCCCGCCCTGCTTCCTCCCTGGTGACTGAGGTAGGGGCCGGTAGATCTGGCCCAAGAGGAGCCAGCGTCCCCTTTGCAGGTGGCAGGAGGGAGGGAGGGAGAGGCGGCCGCGGCCCGACTCCACCCCAGCGTGGCTCCGCCTCACCTGGCCCAGCACCTCCTTCTGACAAAATCCTTCATGGTTTTGTAGCCGTGGTATGAGCTGCAAGAGGAAAGGAGGTGAAATGGAGACCACTTTGGGGAAGTTTCTGGAAAGCAATACTGCACACCTTTTTTTTTTTTTTGGTATTACTCGCTGCACAGACCAGGCTGGGCTCAAACCGATCCTCCTGGCTCAACCTCCTAGGTGCCAGGATTACAGGCGTGCACCTCCACGCCTGGCTTTCTTTTACCCACTCTTCGAGGGCAGAGCCTTGGTGTTGGTACCCAGATTAGAGAGGCATCCACGGCAGCTCACTGTCCTCTCTAGACGCCCCCTGGCTTCCCCAATGGGGTCAGAGCTAAAGTGCAGCCTCCAGGGACCAGGCAGCAAGGTCTCCTGGGCTCCGGGCCTCCCAGAAGCCAGGACCTCCTCAGAGGCCCGGGCATGGCAGCTGCCACCGAGGGGGTCAGGCAGAGGGGCCCTGGGCCCTGCCCTCCCGAGGCCCCGCCCTTTTGGGGGAACAGGGACCCCCAGCCTAGTCGAGTGGCTAGGGATCAGTGTGGGAGGCCTGGCTGAGGGCCTAGGGGACAACCCAAGTGGGCCACTCTCTGGGACCTTCCTCCTCCTCCCTGCCTGGGTCTGCTCGGCCGATGCCCACGTGGGGCCACAGCTGGGACTCTCCTGGCTGGGTCTTCTTCCAAGCGGACACGGCTCAGGCACTAAACGCTGTGGGACGTCCCTCGGCCCCAGCTCTGTGGCTCGTCACCTCCCCTTGCATTTGCCCGCCTGCCCTGGCACACCTGGCCTCCAGGATGGCACCTGCCTCACTCTAAGGGGCGCGTGCGGCCCCTTCACCCCCGACGCCCTTCCTCATGTTGCCCACCCACCTCTTGTCACTCGGGGCCCAGCCCAAAGCTCCCCCTGGCACAGCCCCTCCCCCAAGACACCAGGCCCCACCATCTGGATCTCCCAGGACCTTTAGGCCTGGCAGAGCAGGGACAAAGTCAGGACCTGAGGGTGCCATGATGCCTCCACCGGTACCCACCCCCTGCCAGGTGTACCGGGGTGCCAGGGTGCAGGGGGAGCGCCCTCAGCCCCTCCCACTCCTCTCAGAGGCCCCCATCTGCAGCGCATGGGCCAGCAGATGGGAAGAGGGTCTGACTGGGGCTGTGGGGGCCAGAGCTGCCCAGGCTGGGGAGCAGGGCTCAGCCCGTGAGGCCCAGGTCGAGGGGTGTGCTCACGCGGGGAAGTCGCTGGCGTACTGCCAACCCTCCTGGTCGGTGCCACCTGGGACGCTGAAGTCCACGTACCAGTCAGACACCTGGGGTGGGGGGGGAGGGGTGTGTCAGTGAGAAGAGGGGACCCTTTGAACCCGAAGACCGGTCAGAAACCTGCAGGCAGGCCGCCCCTACCCGCAGGGCAACCCAGGGCTCACCCAGGTCCACTGTAGGGACGGGGGCTTCGTGCCAGCCTTGGTACACTCCTGAAGGCCTGTGGCATCGCTCCACATGTACCGGTCGGTGGGCAGACCCCTGCAGCGGGACAACAGGCATGGGGTGACCGGAGAGGACCGAGAGCAGGTTGCCCAGCTTGGACGTGCTGGGCAGGAGGCTTGCACCCCACCCCTGGCGAGGACCTGGAGGAAATGCCTGCGCTCCACCCCAGAACAGGCCACCTGCAGGCACAGGGATGGGGAGACCGGCAAAAACGGAACTGCCCCAGGGCACAAGAACAACCCAGGCGATCTGTGTCACCATGGTGTCCTGGCCTTAAGGACTGAGCCTTGCCCCAAGGCCACTGGTGTTTGGTGAGGTCTGGGAGTCACCCTTCTTTCCCTCCGGTTAGTGCTCAAAGACGCTGCTGTCCTAACCCCCAATGACTGCAGATGTGACTTTATTTGGAAGTAAGGTTGGGATGGTCAACTTTGATTGGACTGAGAGACACCTAGGAGATTAGCACAGCACACTTCTGGGTGTGTCTGTGAGGGCCTCTCCAGAGCTGGGTAGATCACAAGGGCTCTGACCTAATCCACTGATGGACTCAAAAACAATTTTTTTTTTTTTTTTTTTTGCGGCACTTGGGAGGTTGCATGCTTTGCAAGTGCTTTACCACTGAACTGCACTCATTTGATATTTACTTCACCAATTTCAAGAAGGCAGGAAAGGAAATCAATTGTGTTTCAGTATTCAACCTCAAACAGCTAAAAAAAAAGAAAAAAAAGTCTGAATGGGCCATTTATGATAGTGTCAAAAACATAAAATACTATCTGTTTTTTAAAGATATCAAGATCCCCACATAGAAAAATCACAAAACTGGGCTGGGGATGTAGCTCAGTGGTGGAGCACTTGTCTAGCACATGTGAAGTCCTGGGTTCAATCCCCAGCACCAAAATTAATTAATTAATTAATTAAAAAGTGGAGCGGGGGGTGGTGGTGGCACACACCTGTAATTCCATGGGAGGTTGAGGCAGGATGATCATGAGTTTGAGGCCAGCCTGGGCCACATAAGGAGTTCAAGCCCATCTTGGGCAACTTAGCAAGACTCTATCTCAAAATTAAAAACAAAAAGGGGCCAGGGGCATAGTTCAGTAGAAGAGCACTTGCCTACCATGTGCGAGGCCCTGGGTTCAATCCCTAATACAGGGGGCAAAAAAATCAAGGAAACAACTTTCCACATGGAGTAAAATTCAGTTAATTCCAAGCTGGGGACCCAATGCCAGCCCCAGGCCATTCCTATCCAGTTTTTGTCAAGAGTGTGGCCTGCACCAAGGGGAGTCCCAGCGGGGCACCTGTGCCACTCACCTGCTGGTATAGCCGGTGACCGGATTCCAGCGCTGGTTCTCGTAGATGCAGACGCTCTTCACGTCGGACTGGGTATAGATGTTGCTGGTGCTGCTGGCCAATCCTAGGAGGGAGAGGAGGCAGCTGGGGTCGAGGCCCTGTGAGACCTGAGGCCTCGCTGGCTCCGGATGGGACTCTGGCTTTCCCTCTGAAGCCCGAGGACCCGCCGAGAAGAGGTGGGAGGGCAGGCTGTGGGCAGTGCAGCCACCTCGGGCTGCATGGCCTGTGAAGCTGATCTTGAGGGGCCCAGGGTTGCTTGGGTTTCTCTGTTCTGTGACCTTGATTATTCTGGGATTGTATGGCTTCCGTGGGAAGAATGTGATATAAATTAAACCTTTGGTGTTCAATGCACCATTTCTGGTTGCAGACCCTTCTCAGAGGCCCTTCTTCTTCCTGTTATCCTTATCCAGAGCCTGCCAGGTATGAGGCCTGCCCAGTGCAGTCCTTACTAACAAAGGTACCTTGGACCACGCATAGAACCTCTGGGAGCCCTCTTTTCTTTTCTTTTCTTTTTTTTTTGGCGGTACTGGGGATTGAACCCAGGGCCTCGCGCTTGCATGCTCTGCAAGTGCTAGACCACTGAGCTGTACCCCAGCCCATTTTTTTTTTTACTTTTTGAGACAGGGTCTCACTAAGTTATGCAGACTCAGTGAGCTTGCGATCCTCCTGCCTCTGCCTCCGGAGCTGCTGGGATTACAGGAGGGCGCCATCACGCCCAGCTGGAGCCCCCATTTCTTCAACAGAGGCAAAATAGAGACCAAAGTAATGCCTGCCTCACAGACGGGAAAGCTATTAAGCATCATGGTAGATGTGAGTTCCGGTGGTCTTACTGGACCTCAGTTCTACAGGGTGACCTGCCTCCCCATCACGGGGTTGTGGCCCAGAATGTTCTACTTCAGTGCTTCTTTCCATCCCCACATCCCAGCCCTGGGGCTCAGCAAGCCCTCATCCTAAAAGACCAGCCTACAAAATGAGAGGCTGGAGTCTGGGCCGGGAATCAGGACACTGGAGTCCCGGGGGTGCCCCACTGCACCCGAGGCCTCCTCTGTGAAATGAGGGGCTGAACACATGAGAGGGCCCTGGACGTTGGCATTCGAGAATCTTCAAGACGCTCCGTTCTGCTGGTGGGGCCTAGAGGGCGGCTCAGAGGTGAGGCTTGGTTTCTGGGCTCCAGTGGCCCAGGCGTTGGCCTGGGCCCTGTCCTCTGTGGAGGCTGGCAGTGGTGAAGGTCACCTGTCAGCCAAGCATCAGTACTGGGACATCGGCCTTGGCGCTGGGCATGGAAGCCAGGTGGGGATTAGAGGAGAGAATGCCCGGAAGGCGCTGGGCAGGGCCTGGGAGTGCTCCCGGCCGCCCTCCATGCTTGGTGACGTCCTCACCTTGGAAGCAGCCTCCACCATAGCCGCCGGTGTACACCCAGGCTGTGTGGTCATAGCCGATGCCCCAAACCACGCCACGGCTGTTGGCTTCCACCACCCGCAGGTGGCCGCCCATTTGCCGCCAGAACCTGTGGGGCCAGAGATAAATCTCAGTCTGGCTCTCCAAGGTCCCACTCACCCTGGAGGCCTTTCCTGCAGCTTCCTGGACCCCTTCTGTATTAAGCAATGGGAAAGAGGGTCTCCCCCATGTGTCCGTCAGCTTGTTGTGCTGTGGGGGCTTGTGTGTCGCTGTGATGCTGAAAGCTATGCCACCAGTATCTATGACACCAGCAGGGCCACCCATGGTGAACAGGTTTCAGCTGAGCTTCCAGACTAAGACAGACTAGGGAGAAGGACCCGGCAGCCCACTCTTGAAACAATTAGCCATTGGAAACCCTATGAATAGCAAACAAGTACTGCCAAATATCGTGCCAGAAAATGAGCCCCCCAGGCTGGAAGTCATCCAAAAGATGACTAGGGAAGAGTTGCCTCCTCAAAGAAGAGTCACCCTTAATGACAGGAATGGAATAAACTCTCTGGGACCTCCTTTGGCTGATGTGGCACGACTCAAAATGAGAAGGAACGGTGACCGCATCCATGAGCTCAAACATAAAAAGATGGCGCGCATGGTGCAATGGCAAGCATTGTTTCATTCTGTTATACGTAAGGTCACTATGAGTCAGACCTGACTTGATGAGCCCTCACAACAACAAAGAGGGTCAGCAGCAGCGTATGACAGGCAGGGTCTCAGGCCAGGGCAGGGGCCGTTGCAGGAGCCCGCCCCCGTCTCCCAAGGGGCAGAGGTTAGTGACACGGTTCATGTTGCCCCCTAAGGGCCAGAAAGCAGAGGATGATGGGCTGGTCAGACAGTGCTGGGCGCAGCCAGGCTCGAATGTCATGGTGCAGAGTGGGGATGTGCTGTCTAATTCTGTCTGAGGACAGTGGACTGAGAGGCCAGCAGCAAGAAGCTGCACTGGAACACGGGCCTCCTGGGCAGGTGGCTGGGTCAGCTTCGCGCAGGCTGAGGCCTGTACTGAGGCCTGTCACTAGGGGGCGCTGAGTGCACGTGGCTGCTAGGAGCATTTGGAATCCCTTCCTGATACGGGGTTTCCTGGGCTCCTTTGAGACCACTGGTAACCGAGCTCAAGGCTTCACAGTGGCTGCCTCCCCCTGCGTCTTCCCCCTTCTTCCCCCCCCCACTCCTCATCCTCAGGGCTCTGTTAGCACCTGGCCCAGTAGCACCTCATTCCTACTTGTGATATGGTTTTCTTTTCTCTTGTCCTTCCCTTTTTTCTTTTCTTCTCTTCTTTCTTCCCTTTTTCTTTCCTTTCCTTTTCCTTTCCCTCTCCTTCCTTCCTTCTTTCCTTCCTCCTTCCATCCCCCTCCCTCCTTGCTTCCCTCTTTCCTTCCTGTCACCAGGGGACAGAACCCAGGGTCTCACACATGTTTTGCGAGTGCTCTTCCACTGAGCTGCACTTTCAGCCCCTTTTTTATTTGTTACCTTGAGACAGGGTCTAGCTAAATTACACAGGCTGCCTCTGGCCTGGACATTGCAATCCACCTGCCTCCTGGGTAGCTGGAATTACAGGCTTACACAACTGTACCCCCCTCTCTCTTGTGGCCTTCAACACCCCACCAGAGTGAGCCTAGCCTCTCTGTGTCTAAATGCAGTGGGGCTCTGCTTCTGCCGCCCCCCCCCAACATGCCTTGTTCTGCTGCCCCATGCCCAAGGATCTCCAACCCCCCAACTCCATCCTGAAAACACCCCTAGCTACTCTCCCTCCTCTCAGCCCCCAGACCCGCTACTTTGCAGGGCTCAGCAGGCCTTGGAGGGGCCAGAGCACCGTGGTCTGTGTCCTGGGTTGGTAGGAAGAATATGGCATCACTGACCTGGCTTGGGAGCCCCTTGGGGGTAGGAACCGAGCCTGTCCACCACACCCAAGGTTTCCCTAGATACTCTGCAGCTGTTTTGTGGGTGGCACTGACCTCCCTGACCCCAGCCATGAACAGGCCTGGGGGCCTTTGGGGCCTGGGAAGCAGCTGGCAGTGTGTGGGCCCAGGTCCTGCTGGGGGGCTGCCTTCTGGAAGCACAAGCCCTGGGTGCTGGGCGAAGGGGAGCAGCCAGGCGCCGGGTGCGTCTGGGGCGCGGTCCACTCACATCTGTTCACAGGGCAGCAGGCGCTCGTGGTCCTCCAGGTCTGGGCTAGGCTCGCTCACGAAGATGTCCCCCTTGCAGGTGATGGACCAGATGGCCTGAGGGGACGGGCGGCCCTGGACCCTCCGGCTCTCGCAGCAAGACAGGCTGAGCAGGGCAAGCTGGCGTGGGCGCAAGGCCAGCCGGTCACTGCCGGGCAGGCCAAGGCTCGGCTGTCCCTTACCGCCCGGCCCTGGAGGCATCCACTCACCCAGTCATTCATGTCTTGCTCAGTGGCAGCTGCCAGGCGCACGGGCCACCTCTGCCGGGTCCTCTCGGGGGTGTACAGGGCAAAGGAGTGCTTGGCTTCATTGAGCATGGGGACCAGCACCGTCACCTCGTTGAGGAAGACATGGAGGTACTGTTTGAAGAGGGACACATGCGGGACTGTCACCCTGGATGGGTGGTTCTGGAATGGTCAACCCGTGCTGTGGGGATGGGAGGCAACAGGGTCACCCCCATCCTGGACCTCGTCCCTGGGACTTAGGCTTTCACGGTGGCTACGGGGCCGAGTGGGTGCCGGGATCTAAGCCACGCTTTGTGGACAAATGCCTTGGGGACATTTAAAGAAATGCTTTTTGATGTTGACTTCCTGGCATAGGTCAGCGGTCAGGTGTGAGGGCCTTCGTCTTCCCAGCCAGATTTCTCATCCCCAAAGCGAGAGCTTGGGGGAGTGGTGGTGGTGTTAGGTGCCATGGAGTCGGTGTCCGACTCATAGCGACCCTGTGTACATCAGGCGAAACACTATTGCCACTGGTTCTCTGCTGTTCATAGGGTTTTCAATGGCGGATTGTTTTTTGGGAGTGGGTTGCCAGGTCCTTCTCCCAAGCCTACAGCACCAGATGTTCCCAGGCGGTCTCCCCTCCAAGTACTAAACAGGCCCGACCCTGCTTAGCTTCTGAGCTCTGATGGGATCAGATGCCACAGTGGTACAACTGCAGGCGATGGGGGAGTGTACTCAGTGGTAAAGGGCTTGCCTAACATGTACAGGGTCCCGGGTTCCATCCCCAGCACAGCAAAGTAAATAAATAAATAAATAAATAATAAAAATAAATAAGGCTAGGTCCTGGCTGGAAGTGAGGATGCACCCAGCACTCGGGAGGCTGAAGCCAGAGCACAGTGAGTTCAAGGCCATCTGAGCTACATAGTGAGACATGTCTCAAAATAAAATTTTATTTTTATCTTTATTAAAAAAATTTTTTTTGTGGTACTAGGGGTGTCTCACACAAGTTTTGCAAGTCCTCTACCATGGGCTGCACCCCTAGACCATTTTATGTTTTATTTTGAGTCAAGGTCTTGCTAAGCTACACAGGCTGCCTTTGGCCTTGAACTCTCCATCCTCTTGCCTCTGCCTCCGGAGTTGCTGGGATTACAGGCATGCGCCATGATGCCTGGCTTTCAAAATAAAATTTTAAATATGGGCAGGTGGCACACGGCACATGCCTATAACCCCAGTGACTTGGGAGGCTGAGGCAGGAGGATCATGAATTCAAGGTCAGAGGCAGGCTGTGCAACTTAGTAAGATCTGTCTCAAAAAAAAAAAAAAAACCCACTAAAAACAACCACCACAACAAAAAAAAACAATAACAAGAAAACAAAACCAACCAACTGACAAACAAAAAATGAGCTGAGAGTGTCGCTCAGTGGTAGAGGGCTCAGAAAAGTACGCATGGGACCCTGGGTTCAATGCTTCAGTATGGCAATAAATAAATAAATAAAGCTAAGGCTGCAGCTCCCTGGTCCAGCACATGTCTAGCGTGCATGAGGCCGTGAGTTCAACACCCTCGTAATGCCACCCCCTAAAAAATTTTTTTCTACAAAGCCTGGGGATGTAGCTCAGGGATAGAGCCCTGGGTTTGCTGTCTGAGTTGCTGTTGGAAGGCAGGTGGCCTGGGAGGTGCCAGCTCAGGCCACCACACACATGCCCACACCCCGACTTTGTGAACTAGACACAGCCCACCAGAGACAGTGTCTCAGGCAGCTGCCCAGTGTCCCCGTCTTGGGGAACCCTTTCCCGGACGGCCCTCCTACCCTGGCCGCCCCGCTCCCGGTACCTTCTTCTCCTCGTGGACCACGTAGTATATGAAGAGGATGCTGTCCCGAGCCCCGTCGTGGCCTGTGAACTGCTCCAGGGCCACGCGGACGTCCACCCACTTGTGAGGCTTCCAGTCACTCCACCACTGCAGGGTCCCGGTCTTCACCCACACTGACTGCAGCAGGGGCACCCAGAGTAGCAGGGACACTGTCACCGGCTGGCCCATGAACCAGGAGCCTGGGCCCACCCCCGTTCCCAGCCCCCAGGGCCATCCTCGCCCCTGGTTTCCTTCGCTCCATGGTGAGGGGCCCCTCCCCCAGCCAGGCCCTCCCAGCTGCCTTGCTTCCCACTGACAACACTGTCACCGTTGGACATGGGATAGACTCAGAGCTGTCTCTGCATCACCGCCTGTTTCTCATTCCACCACTAGGATCAGCACTGTTGGCCCATGTTCTAGATGGGGAAACTGAGGCTTGAGGTCTGGGGTCAGAGAGGGACTGAAACCCTGGCCTCCCGGAACGCAGGGGCCCAGTTCCGGCACAAGCTGGATGTTTCTACCCAATCCAAGCCAGGCACGTGTTCTGGGTGGGTTTTTCTCCCCCTAGCCTGACTGTGGCCTCCAGGGGCTGAGCTGCGCCTCCAAGGCTGTGCCAGGAAGGGTGGGTCTTGGGCACACAACTCTGTCCTGATCATTTCAATAAAGCGTGAACCCCGGGGTGGTGATGCATTACTCTAATCCCAGTACTGGGGAGGCTGAGGCGGAAGGACTGTGAATTCCAGGGTAGCATGGGCCTCCCAAGACCCTCTCTCAACATCGCCAGATTGCGTCTCAGGTTGGGGAGGAGCCTGGTGTGGGGAGGAGCCTGGCGCAGGGGAGGAGCCCAGCGTGGTGGCCACTCCTGCGATCCCAGCACTCTGGAGGCCGAGGTGGGAGGATTGCAAGCTGCAGGCCAGCTGGGCTACCTAAAGAGCCCATCCCCCAAAACCCAAAAAGACAATAAGAGACCGCAGCAGGGCTGGCAGGGCGCCCACCTGCTCCACGGCTTGTTCGTAGTGCCTGAAGTTCTCCAGCTCACGCTTGGTCCTTTCCGTGAGCTGCTGGAAGATCTGCTTCCTCCAGGCTGCGGTCTGGGCTGGCGTGATGGACAGGGACAGCGTCTGCACCGAGGCGGACAGGCCTGCGGGGGACCAGAGCCTCAGGGCCGGGTGCCATCCCGCCCACGGCTGGGCAGGAGGCCGGCGCCGCTTGCTTCCCTTTGCGTCCTCCCCAAATCAACCCGCGTTTGCCCAGAAACTCTGGCCCCTGTGGGGTGTCCTGAGAGCCCCCCTCCCCTTGTGCATCTGATGAGCAAGTCGCTGTCCCCAAGTCAGCCTGGAGAATGGTCACCAAGGTCAGGGAAGGCAGGGGATGCCAAAGGCTCCATGGGGCCTCTGGAGACCACACTGGCCCAAGGTCTCGGTCACGGCTGCCGACCACCGCAAGGCCTTTAGGCAGGACACGGGCCTGCTGCGCCACCCAGACCTCATCCGTGTCCCGTGTCCCCCAGAAGCACCCACAGGGACAGCTGCTCCCGCTGGCCAGCCGAGCCCCTTACCTGACTGGACGGTGAACCACTTGAGTGCGGAGCCTGCCTCCACCGCGCAGCCGCCTCCCGAGACCCAAGCCCAAAGCGGGTGGTCATCGGCCCTATATGGCTCCTCCATGCCCAGCGGGAAGAGGCCCAGGGAGGAGAGGCCAGGGGTCTCCGGAAAACCAGCGGCGGAGTGGACCGCTTTCTTGGGCTCCTTCAGGTCGATGTTGGTCCAAGGCAGCTCGGCCGGGGTGGAGGCTGGGGTGGAGGCTGGGGCGGAGGCCTCCGCGGCCTCCCCGCTGCCCTCGGCCGCGCATGCGTCCTCCCCCGCAGCACACTCTGCGGCCCTGCTAGTCCCGGGGCCGGAGGCTGAGCTCCCCTCAGGGCTCCCGCAACTGTCCAAACGCTCTTTGGGGAGAGGCTGCTCGGGTCCCCGTCTCTCCACTTCCGAGGAGGCGTCCGTGTCGCTGGCCGCAGACTCGCTGCTGCCCCTCACTTCGTCGCCAAAGAAGCAGCCGGCACTGGAGACAGAACGGGGGCGACTGTCACTCTTTCACGGGAGAAATGTGCGCTGCCACTGCGGCTACCCATGTGACCTCGGGGGAGACATGGCCTCTCTGAGCCCATCTCCTCCTGGGCACAACACCAAGGGACACCTGCTTCCCAGGAGCTCAAACACCGAGCCACACCCCAGGGCAGTTCCAGCCGTGTGTCAGCGGTGGAGCTCTGGCACTCTATCCTTTCTAGTGTGGAATAATACACGGGGCTTAAAGGTGACTATTCTATTTATTTACTTGGCAGTACTTGGGGGATGAACCCAGGGCCTCCCACATACTTTGCAAGTTCTCTATCACTGGGCTGCACCCTTAGCCCATTTTTAAATTTTTTTATTTGCAGACAGAGTCTCACTAAGTTATGCAGGCTGCCTCTGGCCTCCAACTTGGGGTCTTCCCGGTGCAGCCTCCAGAGCTGCTTGGATTACAGGGGTATGCCACTGTGCCTGACTCTTCTAACGATTTTGAACCACAGACTCAGAGTCTCGATAAATTATGCAGGCTGCCTCTGGCCTTGAACTTATGATCCTGTAGCCTCCGCCTCCCAAGTTGATGGCATTACAGGTGTGTGCCACTGCACTTGGCTTTATTTGTAGATCTTTAGAGAAATATCTATTCGAGTTCTTTGCCTCTTGCTATTTTTTTGGTATTGGGGACTGAAACCAGGGCCTACTGCTGAGCTGTACACCCAGCCTACCCTTTCTTTTTACCTTTTCTTTTCTTTTTGCGGTACTGGGGTTTGAACCCAGGGCCTTCCACTTGCATGCTTTGCAAGTGCTGGACCACTGAGCTGCACCCCAGCCCCCCCCCCTTTTTTTTTCCACTTTGAGACAGGGTCTCGCTAAGTTACGCAGACTGCCTCTGGTCTTGAACTTGTGATCCTCTCGCCTCTGCCTCCCAAGCTGCTGGGATTATAAGCGTGCTCCACCACGCCCGGCTCTCTCTTTACTTTGTCTAAGCAGCAGTAGGGATGAAACCTGGGCCTCACATACGCCAAGGGCAAAAGGGCTGTGGTACTTGCAGCCCTAGAGGGCCAGAAACAGATTTTTTCCTCCTGGGACAAGGCCTGGCACCCCACTGAGGCCAGCTGGTGTCCTGTCCGGCCTGCCTCTTCTGTCCCCTGCTGCCCCAGGGTCACCTGAGGAGGCTTGATGAGCTGCCAGAGTGGGACCGGTCACTCTCTCTGCTCGCGACGATGGCCTTCCACGTCTTCCCACTGAGCTCGCTGGGGGTGACGCCCTGCCGGAAGTACACAGCTCGGTCCTCACAGCCGATGCCCCAGACCTGGAA